>KV724978.1:41276-84613 GCA_000500205.2 Phytophthora lateralis | reverse complement strand
TATACAAATACCTAATGAAATGGAGTCGTTACGGATCTCCCTACGACTCTTCGCTCAGCTCCACCCTTTGGTACCGAGCTGTTACATACCTCTCGCCGACTCTTCGCTTGGATCCTGATTTATCCTCCCAGTTGGCATATCCTTCTCGAGGCATATCTTGCTGAGTCCAACTTTCGCTCAGTCCAACTTTCGCCGAGTCCGTTCCTCGCTGAGTTCGGCTAAGTACGGTTCCCGTTTAAATTCGCTTCCCTGTTGAGTGCGATGCATCCACTCGGCGGCGTACCCTCTTGATCCTCTTGAGTACGGTGTACCCACCGGTTTAGCTTAGGCTCTCCTAGTGTAGAGTCACCCAAAAATATGGATTTCCCTACACCACACTGTCATCGCTGTCAGAATGGTTGGCCACATCCGAAGCTCCTTGAATGACGTTGTGATCGGCCGTTGCCCCAGGAATATGACGAGCCCGGTCACCGTCGCTGTCCTGGCTGTTATCGTCACCCGACCGGTCGTCACGATCACCGTTGTCGCTGCTGCCAGATCGACGATCGTCGTCACTGCTGTCGCCGGAGCCATCACCGCCACCGGCATTTCCAGAGTGATCGCGGTTCCCGTTTGAAGCTCCAGAGGAGTCGGGCGACCCGACATCGATCGGGCGATTAGGCGACCCACCAGTAGATGCGTCGGTAGAGCGGCGCCGGAGAGAAGATCGGGAACCAGTAAGCGCTGCCCGCAGCGAGTCGTCATCACTGTCGGACGGCGAACCTGACGGAGATCGGCTTTCCCCGTGTGAGTGGGACGGACTGCCACCGCTAACATGCCCCGAGCTGGACCCAGAAGGCGAGCGCCTATGGGGCGAGTTGGAGACCAACGAACGTGGCCGACGACAGCGGCGAGGAGTAGATGAGCTGGTTGGAGATCGCGGACTACGGGGACGTTTGGAGTTTCCTTGTACGTCTGACGCGCTCGGAACCGCCGCCAATGTGGACCCAGGCTGCACCAGAGAGATCAACCCAGCTACGCGATCACGTTTTGCTTGATCACGCTCAACTTCGAACGCGCCGGAGGCAGATCGGGCCGCCACCAAGTCACTTTGCAGGGCGGAAGTTTTGCGCTGCAATGTTCTGAGGCGGGCCTGGTTCGCTTGTAATAGGTTGACGTCACGCTCAAGTCGGGCAATCGCAGAGCGGGCTGCCGAAACCTGGGACTCCGTGGAAGGCGATGAAAAGACGAGGTTTAGCTTTCTGAACGTACAACCGCAGGCATCTCAAAGGAACAACGTACGGTTAGTTTGGAGATCGGCCACGTTTTCGTCCGGCATTCGCGCTCTGCAGATTAGCAGAAGCAGACTGCAACGAGGTCTCCGTAGCGTTTGCTCGATCCCGCTCTCGATCTCGCTCCGCATGACTTCGGTCCAACTGGTGCTGGAAATGGAGGGTTTGCTGCCGGAGTTGCGCCTGCAAGCTCGCAACGTGCTGTTCCAGCCGATTATTCTGATTACGTAGCCTGGATGCGGCATCCTCGAGTGCTTGCTGTAAAATCTCGTAAGCCTGGACGTCATTCTCGGCCTGCGCCAGCTCGAGACGGCCGAGATCGCGATCTGCGACGGCTTGATCGCAATCGCTCACGAGTTCGCTCTGCAGGATGGATATACGGCGCGCAAGTTGAGAAGAAGAGTTCTCGTGTGCGACAGCTACTGCCGCCGCTAATTGCTGGGTCAAACGGTCGATCTCCGTATGAAGACGGGCGATTTCTTCGGCGTATATGCCCTGCACCAGACGCAGCCAGTCACGGGTGGCGGCGATCTCGCGTGAATTGTCCAAACGCTCTTGCACCGCACACTCGTAGTCTGCAGCCAGCCGTTGCGCGTCTTGGCACCGGCGGTGGAGAATCTCATATTGGTGTTGGCAGAACAGGACGTAAGGAGACACAGCAGCGTACGCTGCGTTGAGTTCGCCCTCCAGATGATCAGCGCGTCCTCTCTGATCGGCGTACGCGCGTTGGAGAGTTGCGTGATCTTCCTCCAGGTTAGACTGAGCGTCGACGCGAGCCAACAGTTCTGTGAAGGCATCAACGACGTTGCGGGCTGCCCCGCGATCGACATGCGGGAGTGTGACTTGGAGAGTCGGCACCACCAGGGGTCTTGTCGTGGCTGTCGCGGCACGGTCGGACGAAGTAATGCTGGAAACCGACGCAGGGGTGTCGGCCGCGCTGGAGCTGGGAGTCTCCGAGGTGCTGGGCTGAGTTGGATCCACCATGATGGCGAGGGAGTGCGAGGCGGCGAGTTGAGGTGTGCGCGCTGAATCCGACTGCTGTACGGCCGTTCCCAGCACAGGGGGCGATTGGGGTGGAGCGACTCGCCAGTTGGAAGGATTGAGCGATCTGGAGAGATACTGACAGCATGAGATCACGTTTCGGAGGATCGCGATGGAAGGATTTCGGCGATGTCCGGATGCGTCCAGATATGTCCAGTTACGTTCGGAAGACTTCAGTCTCCGACCTGAAGTGGATACATGTGATCTAACGAGTATGGCGTAATCACCCATATCTGTCTAATTAGATCGATATTGAGCAACCATTTCGGTACGCGATCTGATCCAGATTGATATGGGACAAACATTCCGATACACGATCTGAACCCAACGGACGCGTTATCATCATTTCGGCACGGGGCGATCACATATATTGTGGGTACAGTGGAGCGATCTTTTCGTTACTGGTACCACGATCTTGGTACAGAAAATCCTGTTCGAGCTACGGCGTGCAATCAGGAGATGTGCAATCGGGATAGGGAGAAAGCGAGATAGAGAGAGATCTTTAGGGCCTTCACCTTTTGGTTTAAATAGATTCTGATATCCCTTGCAAGACACAAGTGGCGTCTATACTTTCCGGGGAAGGAACTACATTGACCTACCCGACGAAGGACTCACCAAGTCAACCAAGGACACGACGCAGACCTGGATATCTTCAGTGTGCGATCGCATACTCTTATCTCAACTCAAGATCCCGCCAAGAGGCGGCGGAAAGCAACGGAAAGGGCTACAGCAGCACACCCAAAGGACCCCCCCCACGCGATCGACTTGTCCTAAGACCCGATCGCAGACCACCGACGAGCGCGTGGAGAATACCCGCGTGGTCGTCACCCACCCATTCCCCGGAAGGAGCAGTCCAGCTCCACATTCCGCCTTGGTAACCACCGCACATCTTCCCGTGAACACTGGAAGAGCGTAACCCGCCCCGCCGTCGGGTACACAAGGTGACTACAAGGTTCCGATCACGCCTGATCAACGGAGTACCCCCTCCGATAGTCGGCAGTCCGGGCATACCGCTGGCAAGCTTGGGTCGCATCATCGATTTTTGTGATCCCGCTCCGCCGCAGTGGCTCACTCTTTGAGACCACAGAGGATTCAGGTAGTTCAATCTACCCGCGTAGATGCAAGATTGACGACAAGTGCTACCAAGTGTGACGGGAGTCATACAGCACCTTGCACTGATGAAGTGCTAGGAGTATACAAACTCCAAGTGAACGGCAGTTTACTAGTTCCTGGTGTTGCCTCAGGTTGGTCTTGTAGCGTTAAGTTGGCAAGGTATTCCTGCATCGTTCCTGGGGTTATGCTGGGTTGTTGAAAGTTGAATTGTTGAGTCTTGTTTGTTTTCGCCAGTGTCCGAACTGCATTCAGGTCGGCTTTTGCTGGTGTGCTCCATCGCACAACGAAGAAACGCTGTAGCTTGTGATCCAGTTCCTGGATGGGGCTGTCGCTCATTGTTGTCTCTGATCTGCGTTAGCTTGCCTTGTTACATGGGTTGAGAACCTCAAGCTACACTTACTAATCAAGTGACTGCCCCTACAATGTCGTGAAGATAACGACGATAAAGAAATACTGTTTTGGTGCTTTCTGTGCGTTTGGTTCCCCTAATGTTGTTGTCTCATGTTTTCTATTCCCTTCTCCCAGTTCAGCGTCCACTTGACTTCATCCTCCAGGCGTTCGTGTACAGCATCAAGAAAATGTTTGGTTTCCTCACGGCAAAGTCCGACAAAGTGAGCGTATGTAGAGTCTCGTGCACGAATGAGAGCCCGATGTGCAGGCGTGAGGAGTGTCACGCAAGCGCCGTCATTGGATGCCGAGGGTTTGCAGGCCACGTCTTGAATTGAAGAGTCGAACTTCCCAATCGATATCGAGGACACCTTTTGGGTAGCTCCCTCTTTGGCCAGAATGCCTGCCTTCACCTCCTCCCAATGTGATTGTAGACCGAAGGAGGGGATGCCAGCCCACGACCGCAGCGGGAAGCGGGGGGATTCTCCGCTTTGGGCCAACTTGTGCACCTCTGCACCAGACCGTTGCACCTCACGAGGGTCGCCTAATTCATTCACTCGAGCCATCTTGCGGAATCGCTTGAGCGATTTGCGCTTCAGCTTCGGGAGCTCGTCGCCTAGAAACGGCTTGAGGTCCTCTAGCGACAGAACCGATGAGTCCAGAAGCAGCATGAGGCACTGGCAGAGCTCTACCAGCCTGGCTTCCACTGTCAACGAAACCTGGATCTGTCCGGCCAGGAATTGCCGTCGGTGGTTGTGCAACGCTACTTGAGTTGAGACGGAGCGCGCACTTTCACGTTCCTCTAGTTCTCTCAGAAGGTGGACGTTGTTGGGGCTGCAGAGATGCGGCCGTAGCTCTAGTGTATGCTGACTTTTTAGGTTCATCCACAGCTGATACTGAGTGTCGAAAGTAGCTGTCATAGCTCCAGCATCTTTGCCCATTTGCTGCTGTGCGTGGTCCATGAAATTCATCACTACGATCCCAGGAACAACTGTTAACAAGTGGGCGAACGAGTTCACTTGCTCCCGATACAATCCTTCTTGGTGCACCATGAACAATCGAGCTTTCTCTAGTTGGCCACACAGATAGTCCTCCAACGCTGCAGGCACTCCAGATGGTGGGAGCTCGTCAATTTTTCCCTCTTGTTGGTAGAGTACCTTCGTCTCTTCCTGGCATTTAGCACTTACTTGATCAGCAAACACCAGAAACGGAATAGCCAGCGTTCGATCCTCCTCATCTACAACTTCGAGATCGCGTATCACGCCTTCTCCTTCCTTGTCTTGTCGCCCTACAACCGGGTTAAACTCAACCGGCTTCAGCTCCAATTGACTCGGACTTCGTAAAAAGCCAAAGTACATTCCTCGGTGGTACATCTTGGCTCGAAGCTGCATGAGCATGCGTAAAATGCTGCCAGTTAGTTCGTGTTTACCGAGCAACGATGCGTCTTTTGTGCCTTTATCAATTAACGATTGCAGCGAGGCCAGCAGTGTGTTAATTGACGCAGAACGAGCTTCACATCGCGTCATTTCAGACCGGTAGCGCTCTTGTGCTGCTCGTCGAGGCAGCCCGAACTTCTGCCCGAGTCCCTCCTTCATAGCCAAACGTTGCATACAATCCTGATACCTCGCCTTGAAAGCTTGCCACGTCTCCAGCACTTGGCCTTGGTTGTCACTTATTTCACTCACGCGCTTCTCTCTCTCGAATATCTGGTTGCGGGCTTGCGCTTCTACTATAGCAAGCTTCTCTTTGATGGCAGTGATCTCTTCCGGATGATAATCGCACCCGCTGATAATCTCACAGCTTGTGAGGTCGGGAAAAAGCTGAGACGAACACGCGCGAATGTAATCTTGGCATGACGACAGCAAGCTGTTGATATCGCTCTCGGTCATGGCACGGAGAGACACCAACCTCTCCATTGCTTCGCTCTTGAAGATACCGAGGCGCTTCTTGGCCTTCACCTCCAGCCCTTGAAGTGTTGCCAGGCTGAGCTGAAGTGGAAGCTGTGCTTGGAAGCTCATCTGGTCCATTCGAGCTTGTTCGACATGGCCAGAAACCTCCTCCACTCTGTTGGCAAATGCTGCTTGCTGCTCACCCACCTTATCCCAGACTCCTCGCAAAAGACGGTCTTGTCGCTGTTGGTGATTCACAAGTTCGCCCATTCGAGGCTGGTAGAACTGTACATCCAATCGCCCTTTACGCGGCCAGTGAATCCGCAGCCTCTCCTCGAGCAGCATTACGGAGCTTGCATGGCGTTCATCCCGAGTTTCTTCAGTCTGAGTGGAAGTAGCCCCCGCGTCCGAGTCGTACCGGGATAATATAGCGTCTCGAAATGCAGCGAGTGTACTTTTCATGGATTCGCTTGGAATGCTTATCACCATAAACTCCGCTTGAACTTTCTCCAGTACAGACTGTTGCCACGGTCGTGAAGCATCTGAGGCACTTCCTGCTGTGTCGTCTCCGTCCCAATGATGGTTTTCCTCATCACTCTGGAACCCCATTTGCTCGTTGCTAGACATCTCGGCTTGCCCCTCACCTCCTTCGTCTTCGCTTTGTGCCAAAATGCGATGAGCAAGGGTGGCAAGAGAAGTAGTGACCACCAGTTCCAAGCCCGACGTTGCTATAAACATTTCTTGATCCGAAGACGGGGGTTCTGGCTGCGTTGGCGAAGCATTTCCATTCGTGCTATCGTTCGCAATTACCGCGGGTGACGCTGGGCTCAACACATCTTCAATATGCTGTACGCTGAGAAAGTAGTCCAAGTTGAGCGTATCATCACTTTTGGGCTGGTTCAGCCGCCTCAACCCGAAGAAGTCGCACAGGCGCTGCAAATACTCCACCCGCTTCATGGCGATTGCAACGACATTGTTATCTGCAGCAAGAGACACTCGCTTGTCGTACGTCCGATACTCTCCTTCAATATGCATGAGAAGGTCTGATGAACGCTGAAACTCGCCACGCAGTACGTTGTCATTGGGAGAGTGTCGAAGACGCGCGCAGCTCTGCTCAAACTGCGTTTCCAGGCCTGCTAGAACGTCATCATTGTTTTCTTTCAGTGTATCGAGGAGATCCATGACGCTCAAGTTCACGTACTGAACCTTGTCGCCACTTTCCTCCATACAAAGAACAACTCGGAGGAAAAACTTTGTGAGTTTCTCGACATGATCATGCAGCTGCGCACTTTGTTGTTCCATTCTCTTCCCGATTTCCTCCACCAACAGCCGACTTTGTTGCTGTCGCGTTTCGAGCAGGTCCTCGAATTCACGGGAGATCGTATCATCCACAATACAATTGGCATTTGTCTGCAACAGAAGCTGGTCTGCAATAAAATAAAGGTGTTGCTGCCAGGGAGCACCCAATTCTGACGCAAACATCAAAGTACCAAGACGCCGTTGCACTTTTCGAATCGCTTGTAGATCAATCGCGTTGCCATTGATTGGGGGCGTCTCACTCGTTTTGCTTTTCGAACTTGGTGGTGCGTTAAAAGTCGCAGAGCTTTTCCTCGTGCTCTTGGAGCTTCCTGGTGCTGCTACCGAAGAGGGGCGGGTCACTGCCTTGTCGCTTGGAGCTTCAACTGGCGATTTGAGCGTACTAACACTAGCTAGCGGCGGTGAGAGTGCCGAAGCATCAGCAGTTTGAAGAGAGGCATACCCCTGGATAATCATATCCAACTGAGCCATGATGTCACTAAGCTCGCGCTTGAAATCGTCGCCCATTTCTTCCAGGTTACTCAGCATTGATATCTGCATCTGCAGCGATGGCAACAGCGCCATTATCTCGCCCTTGGTGGCCTTCCGTATCTTGTCAAGTGTTGACTGCACCGCCTTCCGCTCAGCCTCTTTGCCCTGCTTTTCCATCACGCTTTCCAACGGCAGCGCACTCAAGAGGGTCCCTACAGAGCTTACCACCGGCTCCAGATTATCGCTGTAAATGAGATCTGCAACGCATAGCTGCTTTGCGAGCATGTCTAACTCTGCCTTCAGGCCACCAGCTGCACGGAAAAAGTCCTCCATCGAGTCATCGCTCAGTAAGGCCACCAACGTTCCCTTCGCTTCTTCGATCGCTCCTTCTTTCGCCATGGCTCCAAACCCGTGGAGTTCCAGGCGGAGAACCTCTCGCAGCGCCTTCGCTGCATCACCTTTGGATTCGTGGAGCTCTCGTAAGTCTGCGAAGAACGACTGATTCTTCTCTTCTTCAAACTGCTGCGTAGCACTTAGCTCTTCCAAAAGTTGTTTGGCTTGCTGCGAGTTGAGAGCAGCTCCAGCATCGTTCAACTGCTTTAGAACAGCCAGGCGCTGCTCCGTGTGGACCTTATCCTGGAAAACACGGATCTGCTGAAGCACCTGGTGCCTCTCCTCGGGGTCGGTGAAGAGAGGAGAGTTGAGAGTGGCCTGAAACCTAGCGATCGCATCGTCGTGCCGTAAAAGACGCCAACGCATCTGTCCCTGCTCCCAATCAAGCCGGGCGTTCAGGAACACATCGACATTCGCTGTCCCCATCCTAGCCGCCAGGTCTGCGTATACTCTGCGGTTGGAAATCACCACCGTGTTGACCTCGTACGCCTCCGCTTCAATGATACGCTCGACTTCAGGAGGCAAAGCATGCGCCGTTTCCATCAGTGCGTACGTCAGACGCTGGAGCTCAGCGCGCACGCGATGAATTCGAGTTTGCTCGATCTCTTCCAGCTGGGCAGCGAACTGAGCGATCTCGTCCGTTCTCCGCTGGCACACAGCGTCCAGTTCCCGCCACATGCCCAGAATGCTTTCATTGTCGGACGCTAGCAACAGCTCGTTGTTTGTGAGCGCAGCTTTCGCCTCTTCAATCGCCGCATCGATCGTCGCTAGAACGTCTTTCACCTGGTCAGCGGCTCGGATAATCGCAACCTCCACGTCCTCGCTGATTGCCTTCACCTCGTCCGCGTACTGCAATTGCGCATCCATGTGTCGATCTCGACGCCGAACATCGTTCAGTTCAATCTGGCTAGGGTCTTCCTCCGGTTTCTGCCGACGCTGGTTGTCCTGAGCGCCTACTATGAAGTAGTCGTCCTGCAGCTGCCGAACCTCTGATACCAGTCGCGCCTCCTCGCTGCACGGGGGCAGCGCCTCCAAGGCGATCCGGTCCCGCGCCCGCTTTGACTCGTCTCCGTCTTCTGCCAGCGCTTTCTGATGCTCCTCCTCCAGATAAAACGAGGCCGAGCGTGCTTTCTTCTGGTTGAGCACATTGACGAGCTGCACTTCGGCCCTAGACTTGAGCGCCATCGCAGTTGCATCCGACGACTTCCGCCGAGTTGATCTTGAGAAGTGGCGCCTGTAACGGACACGCGACCGAAAAAGGCAATCAAACTGCAAGGAGCTAACCGCGTTTTTGTCGCTTAATCAGGAGGACCCCCACTAACTTAACTCGTCCACCACGACGACAAGCCCAGGCCGTCCTCATCGATCGTTCCCTGCAGCAAGCAAAGGCGATAACAGCGTCAGCCCCAAAGGCACAAACTAGACCACGCAGATACACTACCTACCAGGATGTGGATGGCAGATGGAGTGGGGTCGTTGTCCGAGAGATCCACACTCGAAGACCGTCGACGCGCTAGAGACTGCCGCATGTCGCCAGCGCTCACCTCTTTCTCTGCCTTGTCCGTCGCCTCCGTCGTCGTGGCCTGAATGCCTGTCGTATACAACACACAGTGAGTCTCTGTTACACTCTACCACTTCATCCAGCCAACGAACCTTTTGCTGTCTTGGTCACGCGGGTGAAGTTGATGTTGGTCACTCGGAAGCGGATCTCCTCGTGCAGGTCCATGTAGAATTTCTCTGCCAGCCAAAAGCAATCACCAATCAGCCACCCAATGAACGCCAGCGCTCACATTGTTCCCAGGTCTCGCACCTTGTCCCTCCGAGTATTTCCAGACCCAGAGCCGCTCGGCTGCGTCGAAGTAGGACGGCGTCTGCAGCGCGTAGGACGGGATAATGATGTCCTGCACAAAGTCCATCGACACGCGAATGTGCTCCTCCGTACAGCTCACGACGCGGCCCTTGAGCACTTCCCCCACGAACGGCCGGAACACGACCATGCGGAACTCGACCTGCGAGTGGGACGTGCCGTCCGACGGGTGCACGAACGCGTCGCCGATGCTGACAAAGTCGTAGAGCGTGATGCAGAGCCCCACGTCCGCCAGCACCTTGTTGGCATACTTGCGGTCGATCTCCTCCACTAGAACCTGCGTGTAGTCGGCGTCGAAGAGCTCCGGCGCCACGGGGATCACGTCCGAGATGCGCGTCAGCACGAACATGTTTGGCTAATAACAATTATGACTGGAGACGAACCGAGCGCCAGTCTTAAGTACGAATAAAGGTTATTACTGTATATTCTTCCACTACGTTACATAATACATAAGTGTAACGAAGTGAGAGCGGACTGCTGCTTGGTTTCAGTTTCGTTCGACCACTCGCGATCTCTTCCTCTTAGCGTCATAATGGCCGAGTCCTCGTCGCTCACGTCTCCCCAGGTGCAGCGCAGTCCGCAGACGCCCAATGGCTACGGGTCGCTCACAGTCACGACGACCCCCGGAGGCTCCAAAGTGGACGAGCGCTATCGCCGTTCGCAGGTCTCGCACGCTTTCCTGCTCAAGAAGGAGGCGGACGTAGAGGCGCAGCATTTGGCTTCTCCCTCGGCCTTCACTCTGCGTGTGCAGGTGGCCATCAACGTGTCACTCGTAGCCAATGTGGTGCGTGTTTTATCCACTGGTTGGGTCTCTCCTGTTCTCTTATTGACCTCTTCTGCTCTCGATTGACTGCTGCAACTGCTGCAGGCGCTCGCACTGGTCAAAATCTACGCGGCCTTCACGAGCGGCTCGCTCGCTGTGCTGTCGTCGCTCGTGGACTCGATTCTGGACCTCACATCGCAGGCACTGTTCTGGTACTCGGACAAGCGGATGCACACGCCCAGCGTCAAGTATCCGGCCGGCAGACGCCGTCTCGAGCCCATTGCGGTGATCATCTCCGCCACACTCATGGGCATGGCAGCCATTGAAGTCATTCAGCAGTCGGTGGAGGCGCTGGTCAAGGGCTTCAACGGCCACCAGCGTGCGTTGAACATTTCGACCTTTACGGTGGCCGTGCTGCTCGTTGCCATTGTCATCAAGCTGGCGCTGTGGTATGTGTGCGCCAAGATCGCAGCACACTCGCCGTCGGCCGACGCCCTGGCACAGGTGAGCCACTCGATCTCCATTTAACACACGCAGACCTGGTGCAACAGAGCCTCATTTTGTGTCTTGTCCGTGCTATGTAGGATCACCGCAACGACGTCTTCAGCAACACGGTCGCGGTCGCCGCCGCTTTCGCCGCTCACTGGCACTCGAACCTCTGGTACTTCGATTCCGTTGGCGCCATTGTCATCTCGGTCTACATTGCAGTCAGCTGGCTCGCCACAGGAAAAGAGCAAGTGGAGCGCCTCGTCGGCTTGCGTACGTGTTGTTGTATTTCCCTCCGTGTGGTCATTTCCTGACGGATTTTCGGTTGATCCGTTGGTGTTACTACAGAGGCCGACCAGGAGTTCATCGATCAGATCCGACTGCTCGGTGATGTTCACCACCCGATGATGCGAACTGACATCGTGCGGGCCTACCACTTCGGCAACAATTACCTGGTCGAGATGGAAGTCATTCTGCCGGAAGACATGTGCGTCAAGGATGCCCACGACATCAGTCTGAGCTTGCAGGACAAAGTAGAGGAACTGGACCAAGTGGAGCGTGCATTCGTGCATGTGGACTACCTAGAGCGAAACTATGACGAGCACAAGGACCCCACGCTTCGTCGCGACTCCCCGTAACAGGCTGCGATCAGCTCGGGAATACCCATACAGCAATAAACTCCTTTTATTGGAAGGTTTAGTACAAGTACTAAGCTTAGTGAGACTTGGGTGACAAGCCCGAGTTGTACTACGTCGTATCGGTGACAACGATACAGAAATTACTACGCTAACGTGTAGAGTTTCGAAACTGGCGTAATAGCAATTTCAGAGTTTCGATGTGCTCCAAATGGAGATGAACCAACACAGCTGAGTAGGACAAGCAACCTTCCCAAAGCCACAAAGTACTACCGTCTATCACAAGATCTTCTGTGTCGCGTCCAGCGGTTGTTCCGAAAGGCGAGGAAAGGGTCAGACATGTCTTCCGATGGTGATGGCGGCGTTCAGAAACGTCTTCCCAGCTGCAGACGAGCGTGTGGTGATTGCTTTTTCAAATGTGACGCCTGCAATCAACGCGATACTGCTTCGTGTTCGAGTTCGTTTTCAGACAGTGAAAATGACTGATCGCCCCGCGTTTTAATCGTCCAGCACCTCGCTGCTGTTCGACAGCAGGACCGTAAATCCAGAGGTGGCAGCGAACGAAAGACTCGATCTACCCGCTAGTCCTGCTTCTTATTCAATGTCTTCAGAGTCACTCATTCCTCATTTTGCCATCGCCCAGCAACGTTTGCAGCAGCCTCCTGGACGCCATCATGCAACTCTCTTGCTCAACAATCACGCTTGCCACCATCGTCGTCGCTGCACTTGCCTTCGACTCCGCTGACGCGCACGGGTATATTTCCAAGCCGGCTGCCCAGTTTGTTGATCCGTCCACCTCGACCTACTACGCTAAGACCATTACGGCCGATGTCAACAGCGCCTTTGGAGGACTCAAGTGGGACGACAGCCCGGAGGCCAATACCGCCACCTTCACCTCGTCCTTCCCCAACGCCGGCTACTCGTCACTGAGAGACATGCTCGACCAGCAGGTCACGGACTGCGCCAATACGCGCACGGACGTATCGCCCGTCGACGTCTCGGGTCTCACCGTCATGAACTGGCAGAATGACCAGGAGCAGAAAGGTTTCATCGATTCGCACCACGGACCGTGCGAGGTCTGGATTGACGACACCAAGGTGGACCACCAGGACGACTGCGTCGCCACGTACGGCTCCGGGTACCCGGCCAGCGTGAGCGCCGATTTCTCCAAATGCTCGGGCGACTGCACTCTGCGCTTCTACTGGCTGGCGCTGCACGAGCCCAACTGGCAGGTCTACAAGCAGTGCGTGCCCGTCGTGAACAACTCCGGCACGCAGGTGCAGGGCACAGTGGTGCCGGCCGACACAGCCGCCCAGACAGCCAATGAGAGCGACAGCGGGTGCCAGACTCGCGCTCTCCGCAGCGCCGACGACGCCCCGAGTCACCTGACCAACGGCGCCAAGATCGACTGGACGGACAACCGATTCCTCCGCGCCTTCAACGAGTTCGCCGCGAGCTTCCAGACCAGCAACTGATCTAGAAATCCCTTCTTCGAGACGAGTGCACAATAGTGCGTTGTAGTAGATTGTCCTCCCTAGGGGGTGCAAAGTGAAAGTGAATGCATGTAGAGTTGTGATGTTATGCGTCTACCAACCATTGGCGTGGAGGAGGGGGGGTATTTGACAACATGGATTAGATCATTCGCCACCTCGACCTGTTTGCGACGGCCACAAACCAATGGCTTGTGACTCATGACCGATATGAGCGTGCACTTACTGGTAACGCAATCCTGTCTGAAAGCCCGTCAAGTGGCGCGCAGTATCTACCTGAGCCTGAAGCTGCTCAAGAGCTGGACGTGGATCTCAAGACTTTGCATATGCTGGACGACGACACGCAGGTCAAGCGTTTCCCTGCCATGAATGTCTCGGACCGATTGCAACCGATGAGCTCGATTGCGTCGCTAATGTCTGTGTGCACTGCAAGCAGCGGTGACATGGATTAGACTGAAGATTACTCGGGCAATTCGGTTGACGCAAGTTGCGCGCGGCCCGAGCTCCCCTACAGCAGCTCATTGTTCATTTTTCAACTTTCCTCTGCGGTGCAAGTGACCATGGATCCGTCGACGCCCAAGCTCTTCACGCCCGTGACTCTGGGCGGCAAGAACCCCATCCAACTCCAGCACCGTGTGGCCATGGCGCCGCTCACGCGTCTTCGGACTGGTGCTGAGGGGGTGCAGAAGGCTGTCGGTGCCGAGTACTACTCGCAGCGCGCCACCGACGGCGGCCTCATCATCACCGAGGCCACCGACATCACCAAGCAAGGCAACGGCTACTACGGTGCTCCCGGTCTGTACACGCAGGAGCAAGTTGAAGGGTGGAAGCCCGTCACCAAGGACATTCACGACAAAGGTGGCAAGGTTTTCGTGCAGCTGTCGCGTGAGCCACCCGCTGAATCAGCCCAACGGAGGACTACCCGTGTCTGCGAGCGCCACCAGCATGGAGGCCGTGACGAGCCACGCCGTCACTGCCGAAGGTCGTAAGGACCATGTGACGCCCCGTGCACTGGAAGCAGACGAGATCCCCGGCATCGTGGAGGACTACAAGACGGCGACGAAGAACGCCCTCGCCGCGGGCTTCGACGGTGTTGAGCTCCACGCCGCTAACGGATACCTGCTGGAACAGTTCCTGTGTGACTCGACCAACAAGCGCATCGACAAATACGGCGGCTCGGTCGAGAACCGGGCGCGCTTTCTACTTGAAGCAATCGAGGGCATCCTCTCCGTGGCGGACTCGAGCAAGGTGGCGATTCGACTTTCGCCGTACGGCATCACATTTGCCTGCACGGATTCGGACCCGCTTGCGACCTACGGCTACGTGCTACGGAAGCTCAATGACTACGACTTGGCGTACGTGCACCTGGTCGAGCCCTACGGCTGGCACTTTACCGGTCCGTTGGTCCCCGAAGGCGGCATCTCGCCGGTGGTGCGACCCATGTACAAGGGTGTGGTCGTGGCGGCTGGCGGTTTCAACCGTGAGACGGCTATCAAGAACGTCGAGGAAGGCTACGACGACATCATCGCGTTCGGCCGCGACTTCATCGGCACGCCGGACATCGTGGAGCGTCTAAAGATGGACAAGCCCCTGAACGAGTACAACACGAAGACGTTCTACCCGCGGGAGTGGACTGATCCGCTTGAGAAGGGATATGTCGACTACCCGTTCCTGCAGGAGAAGTGAGGACTTTGGCAGCTGAGAGTGTAATGGTCCTGTACTACAGGCTGTAGATCAATCCAAATAATGCAATCACCTTTGGTAAAGGACATGGATAGCGAGGCTGTCCAAACCAGGCACTAGCGAAGAGTCACTCCCACAACCAGGAGTCACGGCACACGAGGACAAATATGCCCGAGGCAGTGAAGAACGACCTCGCGGCGGAGATCACCGAGCAGGAGTACCGCAAGATATCGTCGCGGCCCCATTTGAAGCACAATGACATGACGGCCGAGGTGTGCACGGAGACCATCGAGATCATCACGATGGCGTGCGACAAACACGTGCCTGTGAAGAACTACGAGGCCGCCGCCCAACTCATCAAGCAGAGCATGGACAAGAAGTTCGGGTCGTCGTGGCACTGCTTCATCGGTGAAGGCTACGGGTTCGATATCAGCTACCAGCAGCGACACATGTTGTACCTGTACGTGGGCGAGATCGGCGTGCTCGTCTACAAGTGCTGAGCGCCCCAGACACAGACCTTTCTAGCGCTGCGAGGTTTCAATGATAACGCCCTCTTCTTCTTCGTCTTCATCTCGTGTTTTTGCTATTGTACTCGTGCCGACGAGAGCTCATAGATTGTCGGCTACTCGTCTGTCGCTACTAAACTAACACGTCGGACTGGGAGTGTGTCGTTTTAACGTCTCCATGTGACCAGCGACTTCTGCAGCTTCTGCTACATTGCTTCAGCTTTGCCTGGGAACTTGGTCGGCAGCACTAGCTCCTTCGTGGGTGTGGTGGTGTTCACGGCCCCATGGCCTCCATAGCTCGAACGAAGTCTTTACTCTCCAACTGCACGAACGGGAGGTCGTAGCGTCGGTTTCTCCTGGTGGCATCGTCGTCTGTGGGAGCGTCTCGTTTCCTGTCGAAGCAGCCGCGGGTCTGAAACGCCAGCAACAGACCGCAGATCAGGAACACGACGGCGTACAAGCCGCCCGCGAGGTAGCAATTGACCTCCGCAGAGCTAGAGCGCACGTGCAGCCCGTGCACGAAGTCCGGCTGGAACCGCAGCAGTAGACCGAAGACGGGAATGAGGACCATTCCAGCCAGCGACAGCGCCATCGCGGCGCGCAGGTAGCCGCTCTCCATGTCGATGTCTCTTCTTGGCAAGATGTTCGTGCTTGAAACCCATGTATGTAACCTCAGGAATGAGATAGGTACGTGATACACCTCTGGGATTGGTAGATACAAGTGATAACCAATCATATCACCGGATTGAGTAGCCATTTTCCGGTGGGCGCTACAGCAATGGCCAATGCAAGTCAATTTGTCCTATAGTGCTATTCAGTTGGGTTACCTTTCTCCCTGCACAGGCAGTCTACAAACCGCGACATTCTACCTTTGTGCATTGCTCCGTCTTCAAGTTCGGATCTCTCTATGCGCGTGTGTTGGCCGGAGCCTTGTGGTCACGGAAGCTCTTGAGCTCGGCAAGACGCACGAAGCGGTGGTAGATCAGCGGGTGCAGCTGACTGAGCCGTCCTGGGTTCTCAGCGAAGCACACGAACATCGTCTTGATGACGGCCGCAATCACTTGCGTGGCCAGCGAGATGGTCGTGTAGCAGAGCGTGAACGCCGCCAGTGTGAAAAACGTCGCGTGCGATGATGCACCAGCAAGCGCCGACGCAGTCAACGCGCTCATGATACCTGCCCAGCCATTGCCACCGAGAAGCAGGATACGGCTCGTCAAGTCGTCGTCCACGATCGCCTCCACGCCGTGATGCTCGATCAGTTTCCACGCGTCCTGCGCCGCCACATAATAAGGCTTGTTGTAGCCAGCAATGTGCACGAACGAGTACTTGTGGTACGTGCGGATGAAGTGCTCCACTCGCTCCGAGCGCAGCGACATAAATCTCCTTGAAAGCACCGACTCGTCTCGTCGTGCCCAGCGCAGAGCGTTCCACACGAGATGAACCAGCGGGCACAGCAGCGAGCCTATACAAATGGATCCGAACGAGCTCGACATTGCGCAGCGTGCGTAGTGCAGCACGACTTTCCTGTCCAGATAATCGGTGCTTGGACTCTGTTGCCCTTGGCCATCGGCCTCATCGCTCGGGGAGTCGTGGTCCGAGATGTTCTCGCGAATGTCGGGCGAGATCTCAGTCGATTCGTTGCGGTAGTACCAGATCATCGTCGTACCGGAAGCCACGATCGTCAAAATGTTCTTGAAGACGTTGGACATCCAGTAGAAGTGGAAAACGAGGTAGATTATCGAGAAGCTCCAGGGCGACAGATCGCGGCCAACATAGCCGATCGTTGTGCAGATCCAGCTGGCCCAGATCGTGTAGGCCACCAACATAGCACACGTCGCATATCCCAGCGCTGGATGTGCTACCAGAAACTCCACGACCAGCTCAAAGAACACCGCGACGAAGTCCAGGCCGTGGTTGGCGCGTGCGTACCACACGAGGTCCAGCACCACGACGCCACTGCAGATGATGCCCCAGAACATGCCCTCGCCCGACTCCAGCAGGAAGAGCATGGCCGCCAGCATCGACAGCCCCGCCATGGAGAAGATGCACGAGCCCTGCACGAAGCGCAGCTTGGAGTAGAAGATAAAAAGCAGTAGCCAGCCCAGGGCGAACAGCACGTTAACAACGCAGAGCGAGCGCAGCGCCACGCCTACGTCTGCGTCGTCCTGCGCCAGACTCGCGTCCTGTTGCAGACCGCCCACGACGTTGCTGCGCTCGTCCGCCTGCTCCTCCTGCTCGCCGACCGCGCGGATGCTGCTGGTGGCCACCAGCATCAGAATCAGGTGCAGCCCAAAAAGCCCAGCGAACGAAACGTCGCGATACATGAGCGGAGAGTGCAGCGATGGCAGCGGGCGCTCACCGCTGGCCGAGTCCGTCATGGACAGCGGGATGAGCTTGGAGGCGGACGCCAAGTCGTAGTCCTCATCATCCTCGTCGTCGTTCCGTGGCGTGGGGGACAGCGACAGGTCCTCCATGGCCGCGATGGGGGACGACGGAGCTTCCAGCGCCCGGTCATTCGCGTCATCGATAGCAATGCTCGACGGCCGCGAGGTGGGCGTCGCCATGGTGTCGCCTTGGGCTGTTCGGCAGTTGAAAGGTTGAGGAAATACCGCAGTTAAAAATAGACGAAACCGGTTACGGTCGGTATGCTGTCTTGTGTTACCGTCGGTAACTTACCGGTACGCCATCTACGGTTATCGACTGCCGCTGAACCTCTTCCCGCATTTTCGGGGAAGCTCCGTGCGACCGGACTCCATTAGGATATTCAGCGGTGACCTCGCCACTCGTACGGCCGGTTCAGCGCTTCGCACGGCCAGAAGCGTGTGCCTCCTCGACGGCATTGATGTCGGTGCCACGCTGGCACGAGGAAAAGCTCGATGTAGCCATATCACCCCGTCTTTGTCGCACGATATATTCCGTTTGGCGGTAAATCCTATCACATGGCATACGTCATGGTCCGAACCCAGCTGGCGTCGTCTTCTCGCTGGGTATACAAACGATAAGTGCTTTCCGCCGCCGAGAAGAGACACAGCGTCATTCGCGCACTATCCTGATCCTCCTCCTGCCATGGCGAGCTTCGACGCCATCGACCTGCTGCTGCGCTACGAGACGCCGCTCGTGAAGGACATGGAGCCGGATGACGACGTACTCGAGTGGGTGGCCGCCTACGTGGGCAGCGAGGGCTTCCAGGAGGCCATCAACAATTTCTGTGGGGCCCACGCGAGCCACTTCTCCATCCTCCTGACCAAGGGAGGGCCCTCCGCCGTCGACCTCGACAAGGCAGAACCGTGAGTAGAACAGCTACAGTTCTGTGTAGTTTAATGCGAAGGGGGGAGGGGGCTTACTCTACCTTTTTGTGTATTTGTGTTACCAGAACATGGAAGGAGCTGCATGAGGCGTTCATCGACACGGCCAACGCCAACATTGAAGATTTCCTCGTGGAGAGAGGCTTCTCTATGGATCAGTACAACAACCGCTGCGACGAGGAGATCGCGCTGTCCGAGGAGCGGCAGCGACACACGCGGCTCAGCTTCTTCGTTCAGATCTTACTGGCCTGCTGCGAGTACGAGCAGTTCCTGAACCTCATGAAGCGCGTGGCCGACCCCGAGTACTACGACAAGAAGGAACTGAAGAGCGAGGCAGAGACACTCGTGTACGAGGCCGAGGAGAAGGGAGCCACGAACGCCCAGCGGGCAGCGGGTGCGCAGGCCTTTCTGGACTTCTTCCAGGCCAACCCAGACTTGACGTTGGACGAGCTCACGCAGGAATTCCAGAAGAAGATGCAGCTCACGTGAAGGCAATGACTGCACACCTGTTTGTATCATTTAGTCATGAGCCAGTCGTGTAGTTACAGTAGACGCACACCCCGATGCACCCAACTCAGCACAACCAGCGGGGCGGCAGGAGGCCTAGAATCCCCGGCGCCAAGCCGTCACAGGAGCTTCGGCAGGAGCAGCCTACCTGTCTGTCCATGCGAGTAGAAGAACGTAAGCGAGATCGAAGTGAAGATTGACCACAGAAACAAAATGGACCCATCTACATGTTGAAGTTGTTGCTCTTGAGTGAAATGACGTTGAGCAGCGGGGCATCCGAGTGGAAGCAGCACACCATTTCTACGATCTCCTGGCAGTAGATCATAGAGCGCGTGTTGCTGTCATCACCACTACAAGA
The DNA here is from genome assembly GCA_000500205.2 of Phytophthora lateralis. Lineage (NCBI taxonomy): Eukaryota > Oomycota > Peronosporomycetes > Peronosporales > Peronosporaceae > Phytophthora > Phytophthora lateralis. Next base: position 65,131 of record KV724978.1, on the reverse strand, counting down.
GCCGGGAAGCAGGCGAAGAAGGTCCTGCCAGACGAGCTCTTGGAAGCGAGCGCGAATCGAGGTGCTAGATGCTGACAACGCAGAGTTTGGCTGTGCTTCGTTGCAGTCCTGCACAGCTAGAGTGAGGTACATCTCACGAAAGTCATCGAGAGTCAATCTCCTCTCGTCCGATCGTAGACTCGTCGAACTGCCATGTTGGTGCATGAATGCTCGAAGTGCTTCCTTTCCGTGGTGCGATGGCAGCAAGCGCTCTTGCAGCTGTAAAAAGCTGGTGATATCGCTCTCGGAGAGCTCATAGTTACCTTCACGATCAAGACAGTCGAAAACCAGTTGCAGGTTTTCATTCACTGTAACTGGAGACAAGACAGTCTCATCACTTGCAGACTCGCCTTCTTCTTCTACATGGAGTGGTGAACGGGATTCAGTCAGACCTGAACGCTTAGCTGATATTGTCACAACGTATTCGCCGGCACTCAGTGTTCTCACCAATTGATACAAGCCACATCGTGACATGACTTCGCTGTTGTTGCCCTCGATCGGAGTGACAGAAAAATCGATCTCGACCAATGCAACGCTTAAGCTCAAGTCCACTTGGTCTTGCTGTCGTTCGGTGCTGCGGGTCTTGGTAGCGAAATGGTTCAAGTACGAGTATGTAAATGCAATCGTCGTCAGTGTTGGCACACTAATGACGGCAGTCATCTCCACTGTAGTATCACTTTGGTGGAGATGCATCCGCCTTCGTCGTTGTTCATGCTGCCGACCAAGCGAGAGAGACCAAACGGTGGGCTCCAATACCATCAGCTGCTCCCAGGAAAGACGGGGTTCTGCTGGATCTTGGTCTCGATCAAACTCTGCGAGATTTACAGCGATTTTCTCACTCAAATATCTTGCAGTGTCGTCGTGTAAGACGACAAAAGAGGGGGTTGAGTCTTCGCTACTATGAATCGTGAGTCGAAAAGCCCGATGGTGATTGTCAATCTTCTCAAACGTAGCAATCACGAGCGCGTTCGATTCTGGTGAGCGCAACTCTCTACGTTGCCTTCGGGGCAATAGCGCAGCGTGTAGAACCTGCTGAAGCCGCTCCTGTTCGTTCGACGGTGCCACATATCCTTCACAAAAACAACGATACAAGCAAACCCTACAAGGCAGCGTTAGTAAGTAGACTGCGTGGACAGCAAAACCGACGCCAATGTACCAATGATATCCTGTTAGCTCTTGCAGAATGGTGACCGTCGGAATACGAGAGACTGCTGCATAGGTGCCCTTCAATTTCGCGTACGCCTTGTGGAGGAGAGCAGCATACAGTTCCCCATGGATATTGCGCGGTGTCATCAAGCCTCGTCCAAGCGGGAAGGAAGGGAAGAAGAGATCAACAATAAAATGCTGCCATGTTAGACCCTCGTTGCAGAGCGCAACAGAGACGGCTGCCAGATTCTCCACCTCAGACGCTGTATTCAGTGCCGGAAACCACCGACAAAACCACAACTTGCAATGCGGAGCAATGATCGACAATGCGCAGAGGAAAGTGTCCTGTGACGGAAGACCCGACGTGAACGAAGCAATTGATGCTTCGTTCAGTGGGGGATTTGATCGCGTCTTTGGGGGAGCCAGCAAAGTCCACGACGAGTCGGCGATGTGGTGAAGGTGGTCCCACAAGCAGAGCCTGTACACTGCCGAGTCGGCTTCAGACAATTTGTCTGCAGCTTCAGGATTGTAGAGAGATTGTGCAGTGGGTGGAAAACTGGTGTCTACAAACACCTCTCCAAAGTCTCGGAAGTACCGATTAATTTCAGCGCACGCTCGTTCTACTCCGGAGCGAGGAAGACACGGGATCGCAGTCCATTTGCTGACGTGGCTGAACAAGTCACTGCTCCTCTGCAATTGACGCTGAAGTACCATTGTAACTCTCTCCTTTGCCTCGATAATGGCATCCACGGAGGGAGTGACCACCGCTGTAACTTCGTAGTGAACGCGCACAAACGCTCTCTTCTTGACTTTCTTGACCACGTAGGCGAGTACACGCCGCTCAAATGGGTGGAGCGCGCACTCGAACGTCAATTCCTCTGTAGCTTTCTGCAGTGCCTTGCTATCAGCAGGACGGTGCAGTTTGATGTCGGCCGACTCGCTGAAGTCCACACGGAACGTGACAATGTCAAAACCAGAGTTCTCGGCGACGTATTGGAGGGCAGTGGTGGCAACACTGGATCCATCCAGCCGTGTAGCTCGAGCCTGGAGCTCCCGCTGCGTTACCAAGACTGTCACGTTGTCGTGAATTGTCTGCATCCTCACTCACAGCGCCAGCAGATTTGGAATCCAAGTGTGCGGCTCTTCAAGATCGACTTGGTATGATTGTGAGTCCAAGGCGTAAATGCCATGAAGTTGGCCCACGCATAATGAAGAAAAGGCTGGTAAGCACTCACGATCCTCTATAGCTTTTAGCTACTTGCAGTCGCCCCCGGCGTTAGCGAACTCGAGTATTTTGAAACTGGCATTCGCTTGATCCGCTCGCGAAACCAAAACGGCAAGTGCCTGCTGCCAGCGCTGATACCCCGTCGCCATGAGCTCGTTAATGCAGCTGAAGGCGCAGAATGAAAGCCGACTGGCGGTGTGCTACTTGACGCTTTGATCCTCCTATCCCTGTGAAGGCTGGACTGACTTGGCTTGCGACGACAACGTAGGAAGAGAAGCGCTTGATTGATCGGCGACGCAACGTTTTGGTCATGATGCTGCAGCACTGCACGGAGAATGGGTACTTGCAAACAGCCGAGAAGCTCCAGCAAGAGGCAGGTGTCGCTCTCTCGAAGTTTGAAGTCGTCGAGAACTTGGACTTGCTGCGCATTGTACAAGTACGTGAGACGCACTAACACCATCCCTTCTTGGAACGTTGTTTCTCTGACCATTGCTCGTTTTTCGCTAGGAGTACGAGGACTTCCAAGAGATCAAGTTCGGCAAGCGACCGAAGCTGGTGCGTCGATTATCACCAGACGAACAGGACAGAGCTCGGTCGGCGAGCGATAAGAAAACCACTGCTGCTGCGAAGAGAACCCGACGCAACGAGTACTCATCTCCGCACATGCCGACGGAGGCGCGAGTGGAGAACAATGTTGCGATGCGGGCGATCCACAACAATGCCAGCAATGCGAATAATGTATCAGCACACGCTGCGCATGCTCGGTCGGGTAAGGAAGCAACGCAATCTCCTGAAGACGACTCGGCCGTCGATCTCGGACTCGTCGGACACAAACCAGCACAAAACCCGACTCGGAACTGCAAGTCGGGCATCCTCAAGAAGACCCAGCCAGCAGATGAGCAACAGCAAGAAGAGAGCATCGAGGAGCGACTTCTGAAGCCTTTACCATCATTTGCTCACGACTTGGAGCTGCGACCACTAGCGGAGACCATAACGCGCGAAATCTTCCAGAAGAACCCGGACGTCCGATGGGACGACGTCATCGGCTTACAGGAGACCAAGCGGCTGCTGAAAGAGGCCGTCGTGATGCCCCTCAAGTACCCGCAACTGTTTCAAGGCTTGCTTTCTCCATGGACCGGCATTTTACTCTTCGGGCCACCTGGAAATGGCAAAACGATGCTGGCAAAGGCGGTGGCAACCGAGTGCCGCACCACCTTCTTCAACATCTCCGCCTCGTCCATCGTGAGCAAGTATCGCGGCGACTCGGAGAAGCTCATCCGGATGCTGTTTGAGCTGGCACGACACCACGCACCGTCCACCATCTTCCTGGACGAGATCGACTCCATCATGGGCCAGCGAGACAGCGGCGGGGGAGGCCAAGAGCACGAGGCCAGCCGTCGCATGAAAACCGAGCTGCTGATCCAGATGGATGGGCTCACCAAGACCGACGACGTCGTCTTCGTGCTTGCAGCTAGCAACCTGCCGTGGGATCTGGACGCCGCAATGCTGCGTCGACTCGAGAAGCGCGTGCTCGTGGACTTGCCCACAGCCGAAGCTCGTCACGCGCTCTTCGCTTCGCTGCTGGAGCCCTACACTCCGAGCACCTTCGACTTCTCTCAAGCCGTGAAGCAGACCAAGGGGTACTCTGGAGCTGACATCAAACTCGTAGCGAAAGAGGCCTGCATGGCGCCAGTGCGCCGCCTTATGGGGATACTGGAAGCCGCCGACTGCTCTGCGCCCAGCAGCAACCAGGGAAAAGACGCGTCTGCAGCGGACTGGAGGGAGATGCTGGGCCACGTGCAGCCTGATGACGTGCTGGGTGCGTTGCAGAAGACCAAGCCGTCGGCGCAGCAGCTGCTGAGGAGGTACCAGCAGTGGCAGACCAAGTTCGGCTCCACATAAAGATCAGCGATTCACTTCAACTTGCTTGTAGCCATGTTACTGTCACTAATACGAGGGAATCCACAGTGACAAACGCCGCAATTGATTGGTTGGTGCACACCAGTCCCGCTTAAGCGCGCTTAAAAGTGGGTCGCCCAAGCCTGGCCGGATGGCGCTTCAAATTTAAGCGCGACTTGGAATTGGCGCCTGCCGCACCATTCCTCGCATTCTACTGCACTACCTCATCGACATCTAACCCAAAAATGGTAAGTGAAGCGTCGGGCTTGTGCATGTGCGACGCGGAGGTGATCGGAGGGTGAGCGCCACATCACCGTGAAGAGAAAATGCGCGCGCTTCTCCTCCGACCCTCGCCGCGAGCAACGATCGTCTAGGAGCGCAGCAATTACAGGCCAAAGTTGAAGAGCTACAGCGAATCTTCATTGTCTGCTGCTGCGTCTGCTCCTGGGCTTCAGGAGCTACAACTGTCAGCACCCGATAGAGTGTGCAAAAGACTAACAGACGGCTTGATGATGCTACCAGGATGCCCCTCGTGACTACATGCTGGCTAAGGTCGTGAACGTCCTCGGACGCACGGGTAACACGGGTAACGTGACCCAGGTGCGCGTGGAGTTCCTGCAGGACGACAAGCGTAAGATCATCCGTAACGTCAAGGGCCCCGTCCGTGAGGGTGACATCCTGTGCCTGCTCGAGTGGGAGCGTGAGGCTCGCCGCCTGAGATAAGCGGAATCAGTCTGTCCAGCCACGCTTCGGCTGCAGTGACGAGCAAGAGGAGGTGACGTTCTACAGGGCAGGAGACGCAACGAAAAAAACATACAGAGCAGAGCAGACGACTGTCGACAGGCGCCGGTGATGCAGAGTTTTCGTGCTTCTTGTTGTCGTGGAGACCCCGTCGACTCCGCTTTGATGGACTGCAGCGTCTGGATTTCGACCACTTCGTCATGGATTGGAAGAACCGGAAATGGGGACGAGGACGCCAGTCTTGGTAGGCCGATTAATTCGCGGTAATATTTCGATGAGAACAAAGCTTCCGTGTGTATTGTACGCTGCTGGTTGGGGTCCAATGAGATGGCGGCGAGTGTGGTGCAGGTGGATCAAGATACTGCAGGAACAAGGCAAGTCCACGAACAGTGCAGCTTATCCAGTCGCTGAGGTTTATTCTGGTAGTTGCAAGTCTTGCTTGTGTCTGACCTGAACAGACTCATCAGGAGAGCATTATACTGCCACCTTACCTACTCTACTCTACTCCTCCCTGGCCGTTATCGACTATCATCAGTCAAGCAGGTTTGTCGCCACACAACACCACGCCAAGCCTGCTTGCAACGGGAAGGCTCAGTGAGAATTGTTGACATTACTCCGAAATTGGCACACTGACCGATGCTTCACTGCTGGTCTTCAGACGGATAGCTCCATATAAAGCTGGGGAGCGGCCACCGCTGCTGCTACCTTTATACACATTCCCACACGTTGATGATTTTGTCGATGCCGCCTGAGATGATCAGAGGAAGGCTAGGGTGGACGTCCAGGCACGTCACGAAGTGGCTGTGCGCGTCATCCAGTGTCCGCACGCAGCGACCAGTCTGTACGCAGTAACAACGATAGAGAACTCGTCAGCATCCCCACAACCATTAAGCATGAACTCGGCCAGCGTACCTCAATGTCGAACACGCGAATGGTCTTGTCCTCGCCTGCACTGAGTGCATACTTGCCGCTAGGGTGGAAGCGAACTTCACGCACCCAGTTCTCGTGACTAGCAAAGAGCATGAGCTGCATGCCGCTAAAGGCTTCCCACAGACGAACTGTGCGATCGCGCGATCCCGACAGAAGGAACTTCATTCGGCGAACGGTAGGGACAGTGGCGGCAGCAACAGCTCCAGTAGGTTCACCGGCCGTGCTGCTAGTCATATCATGATTGTTGGACTCGGGTGAACTGCTTCCGTTGGACGGGGTGAGTGCGCCTGTAGCTGTGAGCTTCTTGGCATGCGCCCGCTCAATAACCTGTTCCTGAATTCCTGTCTTGGCGAACACCACACTCTCCACGACGTGTTCGTGCTCACGGATGGACTGCAACACGCGCATGTGCTGGAGGTCCCAGAAGAGAATGGACCGGTCGTTGCCGCATGAAGCGAGGTAGAGCCCGTCATCACTCACAGCCACGTCCCGAACCCAGTCGCTATGACCGGCATTGAGTGTGTTTACACAGTAGCCCGTCGACAGCTCCCAGACCTTGATGGTGTTGTCCCGCGAGCACGAGTACAGTCGGTCGCTGGCGAGGTCCGGGCCAAACACGATGCCGCAGACGTTGTGGTCGTGGCCTCGCAGTGTGCGCAGACACTCGTAGTCTCCGTCGCTAGAGAAGTCCCAGATCTTGATAGACAGGTCCGTAGACGTGGACGCGAGCAATGATCCCGAGCCGTTGAATGCCAGCGCCTGGACGGGGTTGGTGTGGCCCTTGAGCGTGCGCTCGTACTCGCCCGTCTCAAAGTCCCAGACTTTGACGGCAGCGTCCTCGCTGGCCGACACGAGCACGCTGAAGACCGGGTGGAAGGCCACGCACGTGATGGGCGAGCGGTGACCCGTGAGCGAGAACTTGGCGGGCGCACGCGGCAGGAACTCGCTGCGCTGGCGGCCGCCCAGCACGTCCCTGCGGCTCAGGACCCCGCCCAGCTTGGCATTTTCCTCCAGCTGCGCCAGCTTGGTCTCTAGCTCCATGACTTTGCGTTGTAGACGGATAACGGACGTCCACTTCTTTTCCAACAGACCGGCGTGCTTGCCGTCGCTGGACTTGGTCACGCCTGCCTCTTTCTCCAGAGCGGCGGCCGAGTCGGCGAAGCGCTCGCCCATGCCCACGAGGTAGTCGAGCATGGCCTGGTGTCTGCACAGAGCGCGGAGGTTAGCGACAACAAGGGGGAGACACACATAGGCAACGCGTACAGGTCCTGCCGCTGCTTGTCCGTGAGCACCATGACGCCGGAGGGAAGGGAGGCTCTGGTCTAATTGTAACACGCTTTTGAAGACGGAAAAAGCTGACCACGAAGGAGGCACTCACACGAGGGAGGAGCAGTGACAGAACTCCTTTCATTTTGCAGCCTCGACAACGGCGTCGACTATCAAGCGTCTGCAGACTCAGCGACACTGGAGCGAGTCGTGCCTACATTATTGTATGTGCATTAGTAGATCTGGACGTTGGCAGTCGCCATGTTCGAGAAATTCGCGCACATGAAGTCCGGAACGGCTTTTCTCAACTACTGGCAGTAGTAGCTCTCCAGCAAGATGTACACTACTATCGGAACAGCCTCTCGACTACATAATTATGTGCTACTACAGTAAGAATACTATAGTACTATCGAACAACTCATCGACATAGAAAATGGTTAAGTCGACCGCCTAAACTCCTTGAGCGTCTTCGAAGACTGCCACGCCAGATTGTATTTCAAGATGACTTGCATCTCCGCTTGCTCGTTTTCAGTTCTCGTGCGAAGCGAGCTCAATAAGTCTCCTGTCGAGATAACGCGTTCTTGGGGCGCAGCTGAAGGGCTGTGGCTAAGGCTTCATCCGTGGAGGCGGCTTCAGCGGTCAAAAATATGCTGAGGTGGTTCTGGGGGTGGATGTCAAATTGCAGAATGAGCGATGCAACCCGCAAGCTCCAGTGCAATAGTGCACGAGCAACCGTTGGGATAAATACTATACATTTGAGCGAGAGAGTGACCCCGCAAGTTGCAACTTGAAACTTTCACGTGCGAGGAAGACGGCGTGAAGTCCGCAACATTGAGGAGTGATTGGCAAGCAGGCGACAACGCTTTGCGTGGGGGGTGGTCTAAAACCGCGGATCGCCAGAATACGACAGTAGCTCAATAGTACTATCGAAGCGACAAGCCGAACTACTGGTTACTACGATTATAGTATATATAAATGCATTTCCGCAAAGTACTGATTGCTACAATAATATACTAATGCAGTACTAGTTTGTACTGCCGATGCAAGTTATTATAATACTGCTGACCCTTATCTGTAATTCACTCACAATGCGTCGACCGTTTTTGGAGACTCTATCCCTGTGAGGTTGCCATCCGAAGCAGCGACGTTCTGCCGCAAAGGAGGTACTGTACCGGTACGTCAAAGCGATACATTTCTTATGAAATGGCTGGACCCGTTTTGGTGGTTCCAGCTGTCGCTCTGAGAGCCATCAGCGAGTTCCTTCGGGGCAGACGACTGGACATCTGCCCGGAGCTCGTGGCTAGAGCTCAGCCATATTTGACATGGACCTGCTGGTATTAATACGTGTCGACAATGGCGTCGCTGCTTGCCTCGACGTGAAGACAGGCTTGGCGTCGGTTGCTTGCCCTGGAAGCTCGCAGCTTTGTCTCCTTATATTTCATCATCGCCGAGGCACACGGCACAAATGACAATCGACATGTCTTCGCTGACGGCACTTTGCGATAGATAAGCATCAGGTGTTCAACGACTCGATGGCGACTTCCCAGCGGAGCCCAGGTTTTGTCTGTTCGCGCAGATGGCCTACAGAAACCATGAGCCCAGGCAGAGGCCGGGCGCCGTTTCTGAGTTCGTGGGGATGCCGAGCAAGTGGAAAGTGCATTAGAGCTTGTATCCAGTCGCGCGTGTAGTCATCTGGCGCTGGCGTGTGTCGGTGCTCCCTCTCGAGGTGATTGCCGCATCGAGCACAGCCAACAGAGCCTCATTCATCAACTTTCCCACCTCCAGCCCCACCGCTTTCGAGACATCAACAATGGTCCGCATGATCGCGCTCGCCGGTGCCTCCGCCGCGGTGCTCGCCACTACTGCCAGTGCCTTCACGGTGACCATCACGAACGCCTGCTCGGGCGACATTGAGCTGTACACGCGCCTCGCCAGCATCTACACGGACGAGAGCGAGACCATCGCCTCGGGCGGCTCGGTCGACAAGACCATCGGCAAGGGCTACGAGGGCCACTTCCGCAACGGATCCAGCGACGCCGCCACGCTGATCGAGTTCGCCACCATGGGCGACCTGGACCTGGCCTGGTTCGACATCGGCATCATCCCGCCGCGCCTCGACGCCGGCTACGAGTACTGCTCGAGCCTGCAGGAGTGCATGGAGCACTCGGACAGCGGCATCGGCTTCAACACCGCTGTGCAGATCACTCCGCAGTCCAACACGGGCAAGGACACGTGCGAGAGCATCGAGTGTCTGCAGAACGGTTGCGAGGATGCCTACAACTACCCCAAGGACGACACCAAGACCCACTCGTGCGCGTTCGGCACGAACTTTGTGGTGACGTTCTGCCCGTCGGGCGACTCGTCTTCGACCACGCAGCAGCAGACCTCGTCGGGATCGGCTGCGCAGGAAGAGACCGCAGCTCCCGAGACGACCGCGCCCGCAACCACCGCCCCTGTGACGGAGGCTCCTGCTACTGACGCCCCTGTGCAGGAGGCCTCTGCTGCATCGGACAGCGGCGCCGGCAAGGTGCACACTCAGGACAACGGCGTGAACGGTGAGTCTGAGACGACGGTTCCGGAGGTGACTCCGGTCGAGACCCCCGCCCCGACCACCGCATCCCCTGAAGTGACGCCTGCCGCTACCCCCACGGCCACCAAGTCCAAGTACTGCGTGTAAGCACCTTGTCACCCATTTTGCTCGACCGAAGCAGGTTGACCCCTTTCGCTGTCCATAGCGTTGAACACCTAGACCGCTTCTTGTGTAAATTATCCCTTTCTCCTTGTATTCGCGTTCGTTGAGATGCCTTCCCATAGAATCAAAACACTTGCCTTCAGTATACTCATTCGAGACGTCGTTGAACTTCACTCTCGAATTGGATTCGCAAACTAGACGACGACTATGGCGGCTCTGAGTTCGGCGGGCAAGCGCCTGGGACGTCTCCTGCCGCACTCCAGTGTTCTCTTTGTGTGCGATGTGCAGGAGGTCTTCCGCGGCCTGACGTTCCAGCTGCCCACGGTCATTCACGGCACCAACACGATGGTCAGGACGCCGATATCTTCGTCTCCGATAGTCACTATTTATGAAGTGTGCGTTTGTCCCCCATTAGGTCTCCGCGGCCAAGCTCCTGAACCTGCCGGTGGTGGTGACGACCCAATACGGCTCCCGACTGGGTAGCACCGTGTCCGAGATCTCCAAGAACTTGGAAGACGCCAAGGACGTCAAGATTTTCGACAAAATGAAATTCTCGATGCTCGTGCCCGAAGTGGAGCGCCACCTGGGCACCAACATGCCGCAGCGCCAGTCCGTACTGCTCTGCGGCATCGAGACCCACGTGTGCGTGCTGCAGACGTGCCTCGATCTGCTGGACAAGGGCTACGACGTGCACGTGGTCTCGGACGCCGTGTCCAGCTCCACGAGCTACAACCGCTCCGTGGCTCTGGAGCGCATGCGCCAGTCTGGCGCCTACATCACGTCGGTCGAGTCGGCCATCTTCCAGCTGGCCAACGACGCCAGTAACCCCGAGTTCAAGAGCATCTCCAAGCTCATCAAGGAACACCTCAAGGCGGAGAACGGCTTCGACGCCGGAGCGCGTATCTGAGGTGCAAAAACAAACACCGACAACATAACGCACCAACGAGGCAGTGAACAGTAGTTTGTCTCCTTCACCCATCAACTGGAAACAGCAGGAAGTATGTCGGTGCATTTCGTTGATTAACATGCGTCTTCAGATTTACAGGTCTACTGCTTCTGGAAAAAGTCGAACAGGGTCTTCTTGCTGCCAAGTGCTGTCTTGGGGGCCTTTCGTGCACTGCTGGCGACAGTTTTTGCTGGTCGTGGCCTCTTTCTTGAGACCGGCGCACTTTGTGGTTGCTTCGGTTTCGAGTCGACAACCTTGGGAGAAGTGGAGTCTTCGACAGACTGCGAGTGTCTCGCAACGATGTCCTTCATTGATGTCGAAGTAACTTTGGACGTCTTCACCACTGCTGCAGTCTTTGACAGGATGCGTGTCGATGATACTGACAATTTTGTACTCGAGTTGGTTTTGCCGAGCAAACCAACAGTTGCCTGGTTCACAGTGGATCGAGTCGTAGAGGTCTGCACTTCGACGCCAGCCGTTTTAGTTGATGCACTTGACTTGTAGATACTCACCAAACTCTGAAGTGATGTTTCCCGTTCGTGAGCCTGCAAGCGCTTCTTCTTTTCAAGTTGCTCCGCTGTCATTGCTGGAGAGGGTTTGCTGACTTCTCTCCGTGTCACCGTTGTGCGAAAGCCTTGCTCAGCCTCATCCAAATGATCACCGAATGCGCTATCAGTGTTGGGTGGGCTAGACGTGTTGGTTCCTCTGTGTCCAGATTGAAACCCATTGGAGCGCTGCAGGTCCTGGGAGCTTGTCGGGGTTTCGGGGGTACTGCGAAGGGTTCGAGGGCACACTTCACCCTTGTAGATTTGCTCTATTATGCCACGCGCGTGGACTTGACCGAGGAAGCTCTTCGTGGAGGTCGCAGTTTTGTGTAGATCTTCACGTTCGGCAATCGATGTCAAGTCCAACTCATCCTCCGCTGAGGAGATACCCAGCGACTCGTTCGCGCGCTGGAAGATGTCTGGGAAGCAGTTATTGTGTCTCTCATTGATGAGGAATTCACAACTACGTTTCGTCGGGTTGAAGACGATGTGGTGGAAGAAAATGGTTTCTGCCTTCAGGAACTGCGGCATGAAGTCACTTGGGATTTTAGTGCCAGAGCTAGAAAGCTTGCTCACAAGACGCTGGACGCGCAAGTGACCAGGAGCGCCGCGGAAGTTGAAGATGTGTTTTACAGCCGTCTATAGTCAACAAGGTTCAGGCTTAGTCTTCCTGCCAAAACGACACGAGTATTGCAGAGCTGAGCACTTACAGCAAACCCCACGTTTGGAAGCGAGTCGATAAAATCGCAGCCAGCCAAAACGCATACCTGGACAAACATCCGCGTGGCCATCTTATCTCCTGACGTCAGGAAATGAATCTTCCTCAGCAATGCGTTTGCTATGGAGATAGGTAGCATTTTCAGAGCTCAGATCAGTCTACCGTTACCTGGTCAATGATAAATGCACAGCCTACATGAAGCTTTTCCTGAATTCCTGTGAAGAATGGGCCGCGATACAGCCTACGAGGAAAGAGATAGAGATTAGTCACTCGATTCATCACACTGGAAGCTTGTGTGCTCAATATCGTTCATACCTGTACCGACCCATTATCCTCTAGCTTGACGAGCACAGGGCTTGAAACGTCTGCGGTAAGGCAATAAACTACCACGTCCGAATCTTCCGTCACGATTCCAGTAGCTAAGCCTTCTTTGCACATCCACACCATCTAGAGAAACACAACAATATCACAAAGCTCAGCAATGAGCCCAGCTATCCCAATACTAAATCCACCCACCTGCGCATCCGCTTCGAACGGTGCCACCACAAACGGCACTCTAGCAGCTCGTAGGGCATCCATAACAGTAGAAATGATCTCCGATGTGATCGAGACCGACTGTCGTCGTCAAAACAAAGCACTGCATCAACTCCGAAAACTCAATAATTCACCAGACAATTCCAGCATCGGCGCACCCGTTGGAAGAGCTGGTAGGCTCGGTTGAATTCATCCTGACGGTCATTCCCCTGCATTCTCTTGGCAGCCGCCATGGCCTGAAGAGCTCGCTTGCGGTTATCTTCCTTGTAATTCTGTCTCTTCTCTTGAGTGGACGACTGCAGCAAAACAGCAACAGTAAGCATTCCCCCGTGTTTCAGTTGACAACTCTCATGGCTGGACCTTGAGCGGCAGTCGCTGGCCGTCGAACACGAGGATAACCTTGGCCACTCCACAGCCGCGCATCATCTCCACTTTGCGCAGCATATACTGGACGTAAGTGTCCGTCTCCTTGCCTGTGGACAGCTCAAACGCACAGCCATAGCAACTGACGTGATGGTTAGAGTGGAGGCTGGAGGGGCAACATCAAGCGACGTACGCCTTGTGCAGCCACGAGAGTGCGTCCACCACCAATGTCTGGCCTTTGAACTGCTGCAGATGCGTCTGGTCCACCGCGTCGCGGAGCGAGCGCAGGAATCCGTCGACGCCCATTGACACAAGTCAAGCTATTCGAAGTCAGCGATTTTTTGGCGGGAAATTACCGCTAAACCCTTATGTACGGATCATTGGTACTGTATTGTTTTTTTACAAGAGAATTGCTGTTGCTCAGCCAGCGGAGTAACCATGAAATATGTCAAGGACGAATAGAAAGAATGACGAGTATCAATGGCTGTGAGGTGTACTCACGACGGAGCCTATTGCATTGTATTGTAACCTAAAGGACCTGATAATATTATTTAACCTAAAACGTTAGACGCCTGATAACCAGAGTGATGTTCCTTCAACTTGAAGTCGACGAGGACCTGGCGTGTTTGCGACAACGATCCGAAGCTGATGCTTATCGCTGTACTCTGTGCCCGCCATGATGCTCTCTATTTTTTCTACCACCTCCACGAGCGTCTCTCTACATACAACCAAACGCAGAGATCTCCACAATACGCCACAATGCCCCTGATGCCAATGCTGTCCATGTCCTTCTAGAGGGATATTCGTTTAGAGGGATGTGCCTACTCGCCGACATCATTCCGCACCCCTCGTGATAGTGTCACCTCTTGTAGTGACTATACAAACACCGAAATAACTGCCAGTTCCCAATCCGATGCAGAACCAGGGTGGTGCGCAAGGTGGCGGTGATGGCGACCTGCCCTCGTCGCTGCCGTCGTACATGCCTCCGTCGTCCCAGGGCGTGTCGGCGGGCCTCCCCTTCGGATACAACCTGCTGAACCAGTCCAGCACCAAGCCGGACGCCGACGCGCGCCAATGGAAGGGCCCGAGCCAGAATCACTTCATGTTCATGAGCAACGGCCCGCGTCCCGAGGCCGCCAAAGGCAACGGAGCTCAGCCCAGTCCGTCGGAGGGGATGCGCTCCATGACGTTCCAGGACGGAGGCAGCTTCCAAATGATGGCAGACAAGGGGCCAGTACCGGTGGCCCCCGCCCCGACGGCTGCGGGGCTGCTCAAGCTCGGCCGCCACGGCGCCACGCAGGCCAGCCAGATCTCAGCAGCGCAGTTTGCAGCCAGTACGGGTGGCTTGTCCATGGATACGGCACTGCTGGCGCGCGTGAGCGGCACGGACCCGTCGCTCATGGGCTCGGAGGAAATCAAGCAGATCATGCGCACGCCCGACCTGCTGTCCATCTACCAGAAGCTGCAGGAGGAGGACGACCGGAGACAGAGACGACTGGAACGCAACCGAGCGTCGGCGAGAGTGCGACGTGAGAAGAAGAAGGGGATGGTGGAGACGTACGAAGGAGAAGTGTCCAAGCTCGAGAGCTCGTTGAATATGCTCAAGAGCCATGAGTTTGGCACGGGCAATGCGGAGGAGCTGGCCACTGCATTGGGTACGTGGCTGAGTGAGAGGTGCCAAGTCTTGGGCTGGGAATGTGACGAGGTTTTGGCTGTTGTCGCGCAGAGTACAGTTCGGGGGAGCACCTTCGCCACGCGCAGATGTCAAAGGATGCCAAGATGGAGTTGATGGCGCGCATTCTCGGCCAGCACTCGCGTGACACGGATGCGGTACGTGGAATTTGGATTAATGGTGCGAATATGGTATTAATCGATTGTGTGAACACTACAGATTCGTCGGGCCAATGCTGAGAACCAAGCACTGATCGCAGTGGCGTCCGACAACTCGGAATTCTCGTTGTCTCTGCGGGCACAGCTGGGACTCACAGACGAGCAATGCCAGCGATTGGCAAGCTTGGGTATGCCCGCTAGCGAGGAATCACGCAAGTTAGATGCCATCCGGAAGTGCTTCTCTGCACTGCGAGCGCACGACTGGCTTTATGTTCCGGGCATTGAGGTATGTTTCTTGTAGTGAGCTGCCGATGTGGTACTGCACACATTGACGATGGGTGTTGGCTTGTAGACGATCCTGCATCAGTCGCGAAACACAATGACCCCGCAGCAGTTTCAAAGGTTCCTTTCCTGGTCTGTGGAGAACCAGCCGTCGATTGATCAGTTGCAGGTGCGTGCTGTGTTCCCTGCGTATACGAAATGCCTAAGCAAGGGCTGACTTTGTTCTTTGGTACTGTTGCAGTTTGTGTCGCCTTCTGTCCCAGAGTCCGAGCAGGACCTGACATTTATCTTCTCGGAGGACTAGCGAGTTTGCTGTGGCGTTGTCAAGCTAAGCCAAGAGCCACCTTGAAGCATAGCGCTGTGAGCTCGTGGCTGTCCTTCAGAGAAGCAATCTGTTTGCCTCGCTTGGTTATTGCCTTGCGTGTGTGCACGTATCAACAACAACGTCTTCAGGTGTCCTGCCTGGACTCTCTGGGGCTCTACGTAGTAATTATCCGGGCTCTGTGTGTAATAGAAGACGAGAAACAATCAGGAATGCTCGTTCTGTTACTGTATTTCGCGTCAACGCAGTCGTAGACTCTAACGACGCGAATCGTTCACATGTCGAGGAAGTTCTGGATGAGCTTGAGGCCGTCCTCGGTGAGGATGCTCTCCGGGTGGAACTGCCAGCCCTCGACCTTGTACTGCTTGTGCCGCACGCCCATGATCATGTCGGTGCCCTTGACGGTGGCCGTGACCTCGAGCGCGTCTGGCAGCGTCTCGGGCAGCCCCACGAGCGAATGGTAGCGGATGGCCTTGAACTCGGGCGCCATGCCCTTGAACAGGCCCTTGCCGTCGTGCACCATAACGGACGCCTTGCCATGCACAATCTCTCCGGCGTGATCCACCGTGCCACCGAAGACCTCGAACATGCACTGGTGGCCTAGACACACGCCCGCGATGGGGATCTGGCCAGCGAACTCCCGGATCACGTCGCAGGACACGCCCGCGTCCTTGGGGTAGCCCGGGCCGGGCGAGATCATGATGCGGTCAGGTTTCATCTCGCGGATTTCGTCCAGGGTGATCTGGTCGTTACGCCGCACCTCCACGTGCGCCCCGAGCTGGGCCATGTACTGGCAGAGCGCAAAGTAGAGCGTGAGGAGAGAGAAGTGACAGCATTGTAAGCAGAGAGCAGCAGGCGCACCTGGAAGATGTTGTACGTGAACGAGTCATAGTTGTCGATGAGCAGCACGCGGGTCGTCATGGCAGCGGGCGGATGTCCGAGTGGCAAGGACGTCAAATCGGCCGCCGTGTTCGCCGCAGATTCTGGTGGCGGGGTTGCGTACGTTGCAAATGCATGTGTACGTACACGCATTAGTGTGACGTACCCAAATGAATGTACAGTGGTGCACCTCGTTTACGGTAACCATATAAACGTATAACCGAGGATAATATATCGTGATTTGTACGAAAACGAAGTTAAACAAACCCTTGAGAAATAGTGTTCTTGTCAATAAGAAATGGTTTACCCAGCCGAAAACGAGATGCACGACTGTACTACACCCCATAGTATCAAATCAGACGGGGTTCCCTTCGCATACTCATACTACCCCGTCTATTATGATAGTGAACCTCCGTCGCGTGATACAATGTCTCGGCCAGCCAAATACATAGACCAAATACGTAGTTGCCGTTCATTTCTCAAGACGCTCCCTCAGCTCCAGGCGTGATGTTCCGCCACTTGGTCGCCCGCAGTGGCAAGTTGTCGTCGGCCGCGCTGGCCATGGGCGTCGCGGCCGCAGGCGCCGCACTAGGCGCTCAGCAGCAGCCGGCGGCTCTGGCCGAGGACTCATTCCCGCGGGCCGCGCCCGTGGCCAAGCAGCCCAAGATCAACGGCCTCAAGATCTTCAGCGGCAACGCCAACCACGAGCTGGCGGCCAACGTGGCTAAGCTCGTCGGCGTGGAGCTGGGAAAAATCACGGTGGAGCGTTTCGCCGACGGAGAAGTAAACCTCATGGTGCACGAGAACGTGCGCGGCAAGGACGTGTACATCGTGCAGCCCACCTGCGTGCCCGTGAACGAGAACCTGATGGAGCTGCTGCTCATGGTCAGCACCATGCGCCGCTCCTCGGCGCGCCGCATCACCGCCGTCATTCCGTACTACGGCTACGCGCGCCAGGACCGCAAGATGGCGGCCCGCGTGCCCATTTCCGCCGCCGACGTGGCGCGCCTGCTCGAGGCCATGGGCGTGGACCGCGTCATCGCAGTGGACCTTCACTGCGGCCAGATCCAGGGATTCTTTGGGCCGCATGTGCCCGTGGACAACCTGGACGGCGGCCTCGTGGGTGTGTCGTACTTTGGCAACCACGAGCTCGTGAACCCCGTTGTGGTGTCCCCTGACGCCGGTGGAGTCGCGCGTGCCAAGAAATTCCGCGAGTGGCTCGTGGGCAAGTACGGGCTGCCCAACACGGGGCTGGCCATGATCATCAAGCAGCGCATCAAGGCCGGCGAGATCGACCGCATGGACCTCGTGGGCCAGGTCGAAGGGTCGGACTGCATCATCGTCGACGACATGATCGACACGGCCGGCACGCTGTGCAAGGCCGCGCAGCACCTGGCAGACCACGGCGCCCGCAACGTGTACGCCTTCGCGTCGCACGGCCTGTTCAACGGCGCCGCCAACGAACGCATCAAGATGTCGGCGCTCAAGGAGGTCGTGGTCGTCAACACCACGCCGCTGCCCAAGAGCTGCGAGGGGAACGAGAAGATCGTCCAGTTGGACATCGCGCCGCTCCTGGCGCAGGCCATCCAGAACATCCACGGCAAAAAGTCGGTGTCCCAGCTCTTCCACTAGAACGCATAACAGGCAGACAGATGTGCGGGCGAGGTGACGTGATGGCATGAGAGGTTTCCACGACGGGCTTCGTCACCACACACACACCGTACCATGCACATAGTATGTAATTTCGACAAAGTTTCATGAACCTCTCTTCGCCATCGCTTTGCACCTCTTGGAGTGTTGAAAATGCTCGAGTGTATTTATGCAGTTAAGTGTCCTTGTCAACAAATGTCCAAGCTGACAATTTGGGGTTTCAGACCCCGCGATAGTGTTAATACACAATTGGGTCTATATCGGTAATTAATGTCCGGATGGTCACTTCCGCAGAGCAAGCGCGAACCGCTGGACAAGTGCAAGCACGTCACGAAGGTCTTCCTGGCCTGCGTGCGCGAGTACGGCAACAGCTACAGCGACTGCAAGAAGCTCTCGGTAATGCCGCATGGGCAAGTGCGTGGTGTCTGGCTGCTGTATGCAATGCAGAGTGATGGTCGTATCATGCTGATTGTTTGTGTGCAGAGGTCTGGTACAACCTGCGGAGCTGGAGAAGTTGGTTTTCACGAGGAAGGCACGAAGAAGATATTGGCGGAGGAGGCCAACGAAGGCTGGAAGGAAATCGAGGGCTTCGTGGGAGGTCTCGGCATCAAGAAGGCACACTACGACAAGAAGTGGCTTCTCTGCATCATTGCAAAGCCTCTAGATAACCATCTTCAAGTCCGACACGCTGCTGTCTTGGCGCCAATACCGTCGCACGTGTGTCCAAGTGCTACGGCACCTGGAAAAGCAGACCCGCTACCGTGACGGTGTCACTACGTAATCTGCAAGGGCCCGTACGAGCAGCTGAGCTCGTCGTCCAGTGTCTCCGGTGACTACGAGACCGCCTCACGAAGGACGGGTGCTACATGCTGGGTCTGTCGTACCTCAAGCTGCTGAGCGACCGGACGCACGAACAAGTGGTGGCGTTCGCAGACAACCGCGAGGCCGTGCACGAGAGTCGGTCGCTGCTGGTCTGATCCTGTTCCGCACCGAGCTGAAGGACGACACGGCCGACGCCATCACGAGGCTCAAGGGCGGCAACGTTCGCACGCTGATGACCACAGTCGATAATGCCGTGTGCGGCTGCTACATCGCGCGCCAGAGCTGCATGGCGGCGTCGGCCTTGGGCGTGATCCTGGCTGAAATGCTGTCAACGACCCAGGCGAAGGAGCTGTGTCGCGACGTGGACTCGGAGGAGGACTACGACTTGCTTGTGTGTGCGGTGATGCACCTGGTGGAGCACGAAGAGGACGTGGAGCTGGCCGTGACGGGTGTGGCGCTCGACTCCCTGGAGTCCAAGGGGGAGGGAGATCAAGGGGTTGCTGCTGCACATCCGCGCATGACGGCCGACGGTAAGATGGAGTGCAAGAAGCTGCACATGGAGACGGGTGCGGTGACGGTGGCGCGTTGCGTTTATCGCACGCGGATGTGCTCAATGTCGAGAGATTGCAGCTTAGTCCATAGTTGATAGCGCACCAGTAGTTAAGGTACGGCTTAATGGAACAAGACAACCATGGCAGGAAAAAAACAATTATAAAGTCATACGCACCTAACGCTACACATGCAAATCGCGTAAAGTGCAAACTTGTCTTGAGATTGTTCCTAGTTAGCAAACTTGGTCGCTTGTTCAGCAGAGTCTCTTGTCGTTGTGTCACGATAGAAGCAGTCCATTCGGCGAGCGGCCACACCCCACGACGAAAGCCTCGGACGCAAGCACCGAAGCGAAGTAGGAGAGCAGGCGAACGAACGATCACAGTGGTCGACAGGGAGTAATGAGTCCCCATCGACCGCTGCAAACGCACACCACACTCACACCTCACGCGAAGCACGACAGCAACTACAGCTTCAACAAGGGTAATGAACCCCGATCAGCTGACCCTGCTGGCGCACTTCACGTAAGGCCTACCAAGCCTCGGCGCTCCACGTCCAGGAACCTTCCACGGGAGATCAGCCACGACAGAGAGAAATGGGTCTCTGCTCGCCAAACTGGACTTGTGGTGCCGCTTCAAGTCGTGTTGCTTGGAACACCGGGAGAAATGAGTCCCGCGTCGCACGGAATGGCCACGATATGAGGCATAGATGAGTGCCCCTTACCGTACCAATTCACCGCGCCGACCATTCCATCAACTGGTCGACAATCATGATCTTTGACGCCACGCAAGAGTCCAGGTCCAGCCGTCTTCGACCACTAAGCTGCCGATCGCGGAGAAATCTCCGGCGACGACGACGTGGATGCTGTCGCCGCAGACGAAGGCCCCGACCGCTGGTTCTTGTAGTGCTCCCACCTAGACGTCGCCTTAGACGGAACACTCTTGATTTCCTTGGGCTTCGTCAACTCCTGCTTCCGGCCATGGCGTTGCAGCATTTGCATTTGCGCTGGCACCGTCAGCAACGTCGCAGGCATCGTCGTTATCTTTGCTGCGCTCCTGGTGTTCGCCGTTGACGGACTGCTACAGCTGCTGCTCTTCTCGCGCAGCATTTGCTTCTCCTGCAGCAACTTGACCTTCTGTCGCTTCTCCAGCTCAAACTTCCGCAAACAATTCTGCAGCATTTGCGCTGGCATCTTCGCTGGCGTCTCCACGGACTTACCACTGCCTCCGTCGAAGTCGCAGCCGTCGCTGTCGTCTTTGCCGAGGTCTTGGAGCTCATCGTCAAGGGTCTACCGCAGCTGCTGACCCCACTCGGCCTCTGCTGCTGTAGCTTCTCCGGGGTCTTGCGCTGTTGCTTCGCTGGCACTTCCACGGGCTTGGCGAACCGCCTCGGATTGGTCAGGTTCGTCGTGGCCAGAGCCGTCTTCGCGCCATCCCCCAGCGCCCTGCGAAGCGTCCGGCCCGCCTCCTGGTACTTCACGGCTTCGGCCTTGGCTGCGGCAAGCTGCTTCATGAGTAGGTCCGCAGCCTCCTCGCTCGACTGGCGCAACTTGGCGAAGTCGTCGTGTTTCCGCTGGATGGTGCTCTGGAGCGCCGCAACCTCGATCTCGAGCGCTTGCTCCCGGTCCGTGGCTAACTGGTGCGCCTCAGCGAGCTTTCGCTCCAGCTCGGCCTCCGCCGCGATCTGCAGCTCGGCCACCCTGGCCACCGACCTGTAGGTCATGCCAGACTCCTCCTCCAGAAAAGTGGCGTACTCCGCCTTGGCCATCTTCAGCTCTACCTCCTCCGCGAGCGACCGGCATGCGACCTTCAGCTCCGAGTGCTCGACCTAGAGTTCCTTCAGCTCGGCCTCTAGGTCCATGATCTCCTGATCCATAAGAAAAGTCATGCCCTCCATCTCCCTGGCCTCGCGCTGAAGCTCTGCGTGCTCCTCATGAAGCTTCGAGTGCGCGGTCTTGATCTGCGAGTGCTTCTCCTCCAGCAGCGAGTGCTTGTTCTTGATCTGTGTCAGCGCCATGCGAAAGTACGTCTCGCTCACCATGGTCTTGTCGGGCATGGCTTGCTTGGTTCGGCTCCAGTTGTGGAATGAGAAAAACCCCACAGTGCCAAAGCCGAGTGAGAAAGTGCAGCACTCGAAGCCCCGGAATGATTCGCGACTTGCGAAAGTGTCATGGCCTACGTGGCAAAGCAATTGGAAGAGCACAGCCGCTCTGTGCCCCACGTTTACACTGGGACAAGTTAATCCTGCACAAGTTCAACACGGCCCCGACGAAGGTGGCCAAGATCAAGATGGTGCTCGCCGCCTCCGAGCTCCGAGGAGGTCGTGCAAGGCCTTTGCACTGAACCCGTTCATGACGGTGGTCATCCCGTACCACGAACCGTTCTTGAGCTGCAGAAGTCGAAGCTGAAAGTGCCAGCGCTTCTATCTCCTCTTCTGAGCTCTCGTCCAGCTCAATCACCCCAGGAGCTGCAGCTGGGGCCATTGACGGCGAATCACTCCACGTTAGTACAGCAGCACAAGTACCAGCATTGTCTGTAGACCCCTCCTCGTCTCTGCACGGTTGCGTGTGCTTCCAGGCTGTCAAGTACGTGGACGAGATCAAAGGCCCGAAGCGCGGCTTGATCGAGGAAGCGTTTGTCTACGTCTCACATAACATTGGATGTGGGTGGACACAGCGGCTGCTGTCCGACCAGAGCAAGCCCAACGAGCACGCCGTTGCCAACACAGAGACGGGTGCGTAGACGGAGGAGCTGCAGGGTGCCAATATTCGTCGCTGGTCGAGGCTTCACAAAGCAGCAGCGTCTTCTGCACGTACGCGGCCAATGTGCGCAGCAACAACGCCACGTTCACAATTGGTTCTGACTGGTACACGTTCATGCTACGAGACGGCACTGTCGACTCGGGTCTCAAGGATGCGTGCACGTTCGTGTCCGCCTCCGCGTCCCCCAGGTTCACCATGCACGCGGAGACTCCGTTGGAAACCATCTGCCTGCTGTACCTGGATTTCTTCGTGAGGCTTGGAGGCTGGGCAGTGGTGCACCGGACGAGTTCCACGGCCAACAGGTCATGGGCACGCACTTTTGCGCAGAAAGAGTTTAATACACTTCAAATCAACAGTGATTTTACTCCGAGGATGCTGCTCATCTAGTGACGATTCTTGCTGTTGTGCAGCCAAGGCAACCCACACAAACTTGAAGCGCCATACAAAGCTCAACTCACACATAGGTACTTCATGTTCTGGCAGCTGGGGTGAATCACTTGTAGTCCTCCAGATGCATACGGCAACAAAGTTTATGCAAGAACGAGCGCGTGAACCAAAGGATGCAGAAAATTACGGAATGAGGACTCCACCACAAATTCCTCGTGCTTCGCTAGCATCGTCTCGCCGTTGTAGTCTGGGATGCAACGGTCGACAGTACCTGCCATCGGGAAGCGAACCCAGTGTCATGTGCACGTCGTGAAACTTGGATATCGCTCCCACACGATTGATGCCCTCACAAGCAAATGATAGATTCACGAATCGGAAGCTGCAGGCGGTCGAATCTCCACGGGTTGATCATAGCAGCTCCAAAATGTGGTCCCCTCGCACTCAGATATCAACAAAACTTGGCCGCTGTTAAATACGTAGTACTTCGAAGTACAAGCATCACTCACTCTCAAGAATTCATTCACACCAGGTACCTTGCACGCGCCAGAGCTGTCGGGCAAAATTCTCCGTCCCAAGCATTTGAGCTTCAGTCCACGACAAATTCCCTAATTAGCAAGGTACTTAAGTATTTCGAAGAGAGTAGCAGGCGAATGTAGCTGTCCATACCAAGCACGCGCACAGCTCTCTAAAGTGCCTCCGCTGAACAACTTGTAAAAAAGCAGCGTAGTTCCATGCCTGCTCTTTTGCTGGTAAGTACTGCCATTTCGATCACTCTGTCCTCCTCGGTTTACTTCTCCACGTGCAGCTCTCGTCCGCACCGTCGGCGTGCGAGGTGACCCAAATCTCGTCGTCAAGACCGGATATGGAACCACCGCTGTTACCAAATCGTAGTCATTGGTGCCTTCAAACCCCAACTCAGCCTCCGACTCAATAATTGAGCAATCTTGTTCACGCAAGTCAAACAATATTATTCGACCAGCAGCAGCTCAGCATACAAAATAATCTTCAGCAGTGACATTCTTCCAGATCCGTGCGGCAGCAGAGCGTGCGGGGGTTGGGAGCGTGTCCATTTATGACCACTGCTTCTTGGCTTGACGACGTTGCTCAGGATCGTCTCGCATTGGACCGAAGGACGAAGCAAGCCACGATACATGGACCCCCACAACAGCTTCATGCTGTTTCGTAAACACCGTGTTGCCGTTGTTGATCAGACGACAGCCTCCGACCGACACCAGCAGGAGTTCTTGGTCAAGACGGGGGCCAAGTATTCGACGCACGTTTTCAAACTTGGTTACGTCCGACACGATCGACGCTCTCTCTCTCCCCCCC
>KV724978.1:0-41268 GCA_000500205.2 Phytophthora lateralis | reverse complement strand
CCCCACACACACATCTATCCATGAAAATCACTTCCAAAGACAGCACAGCGGCGTTTACCGCAGTCCTCTGCGCT
The DNA here is from genome assembly GCA_000500205.2 of Phytophthora lateralis. Classification (NCBI taxonomy): domain Eukaryota; phylum Oomycota; class Peronosporomycetes; order Peronosporales; family Peronosporaceae; genus Phytophthora; species Phytophthora lateralis. Next base: position 41,194 of record KV724978.1, on the reverse strand, counting down.
GCACAGCCGTACAGGAGCAGCCATAGGTCAAACTACACATCCCCTCGCTTGGGAATATCGACCTCCGACCTTTCCAGACGACAAACCGCCTCCCATGGCACTTCAACCCCATGAACAGCGAATGGAACGATTCGACCGTCGATGAGGGGGGTTAAGCCGAGCACAGTGATGTCTGCCCACTGCCACCGCCTCTATCGCCTCCAACGTCCCCACGAATGAGCAAATTCCCTACGAAAGGTTCACGCAATGCAGCTGTCGCTTGGCGTTTTGTACTTGGGAGTTCTGTGTCGCTCTGGAAACGCTTACGTTGCGGGGGGTTAATGGCCTCACCTCTTATGTTCTCACCGCTTATGCTGCTGTTGCGGAACTTTAGACAAAATGTGGACCACCAACAAGGGTGTGGGTCACACACACAGGTATCTTGAGGTGGCAGCGTTCTCTATTGGTGCCATTTGCTACAGCGTGACAGCTCCGTTAGCTCGCAGCCCAAGGGTGCGCGCACGTCCGCGCCTTTCCTCCACGACTTCACGACTCCCCACGTAGTCGGAGACTCCGTCGGCGATCATCTACCTGCTGTAGCTGGCGTTCTTGGCGGTGCTAGGAGGCCGGACAGTCTACAAGAAGTACATGCAGAGCAAGAACAAGTCGGTGAACAGGATGATCAAGAAGCGGATTACGACGCCTACGACTTCACCGAGGGACGTGGCGGGGAACCCGCAGGGCCGCCGCACGGGCGTTCGTGCCTCAGACACGCGCAGGGCCTTCTGCAACCCCTCCAACTCGCTCCTGGCCACGTACTGCGTTGTGGTGGCGTCGCTGCGCTGCTGGTCGTGATCGTCGCCGATTCGTACGATCGATTCGTTTGACTCTCCGCTCTTTGACGCGCCGGAGGACAATGCCGTCGTGTTCGTTGTCGTGTGGCCATTGGGTTCGTCACATATGTTGACACGCGACGACAGGGGACGGATCGGGCGTGTCGGCCTTCATTGCCAAAGTCGAGCGCTTTTTCGCGTCCAAGGGCGAGCTGGGCGACTACGGTACGGCAGTACGTGCTACTCGGTAGGCTCACTTGAGGACCGTCTCATGGGCGACGAAGTGGGGGTGCGCGTGTTCACGGTGACGGTTGTGGAGAAGGAAAGTGGGCTGCCGTGGGTCGAGTCGAAGGTGACCCTAGTCTCAAGCTGGAGTTCGTCAGGCGCTACGACTCCGACCACCACCGCATGTCCATGGGCGTGGTGGTGCGCAACCGCAGGAGTAGCAAGTGCTACGTGCTCCGCTAGGGCTCGAGCGAGCGCATGCAGCAGGTGGGCTCGTCAATGCCAACCGTTCCTGTACGCCATTATTGAGAGCTCGTGACATGGCCCAATGCACCCCACGACCCTCTCGTAATGCTCCCGTCACCTCTAACAGACTGAAACAACGAAGACTTGCAGGTGACCGACGTTCTCTCGTGCTGGACAGCTCAGTGGTGTTTCTTCTGGAGCTGGAGACCGTCAAGTACGCCACGACGCTGTGGGTGTTCTTCACGACGCTGAGCATCAACATGTCATTCATGTTCTTCCCGCGCAGCTTCCCGGGTTGCCACGCACTCAATGATGTGCGGTGTTGTGGCTTATGACGACTCTAAGATTTTCATAAAAGCGTAATGTCGCTACGGGATGTCGTAGCTGCTCTCTTTAGTGAAGGGCTGACTCTTACTCATCGGGTTGAGACTGGGCAGATCACTCTGTACTTGGCACGGAAGGAGGACGACAGCCCGCGGCTGAGGGACGATGAGGACGGGGATGAGATTCTGGCTGGCGAGGTCGACACCGGGTACCCGTCACGGAATCTCATGGAATACTTTGGACCGAGTTTTGAGCCCAAGATGCGAATGTTTCACGTGCTGGTGGAGATTGAGCAGCGACTGCTGACTGGTATCCAACGAGGCTTTTGTTAGTACTCACTGCGTCCGGCCCAGCCGCTGATGAGGAAATCGATCGGCGCGCAATGGGATTTCCAGGATCCGATCAGCCTTGACTGTTACCTAGCAGACGCTATCAAGAGCCACTTCGCCGCCTGGAAAAGGGTCGACTATGGCGAGCAAAGTCATCCGCTGTTTCTGTGTCTGGACGGCCCCGGGACGGGCAAGATGTCTCGTCCAACGAACTTTTCGCGACGACAAGAACAAAGAAATGGTCAAGTTGCTGCAAAATGCCTTCACGTTCAACATCGTGTGTGAGGATATTGCTGCAAGTGGGCGTTCCATCCGAGCGAAGCTGCTGATTGGGGCTTGGATGCTCTTCCGACTGCTGGATACGATGGACTGGGAGGAATTCTGTCAGGATCCGGGACATCATGCCACTGTAAGCTCCGTCTTCGTGCTGCTGTCCCAGCTGACTAAGCTGCGGCGGGGCCGCAATCTAGAGGAATGTGTTTGTGTTTGTGTGTGGAGGACGTCTACCATGGCTTTTTCCATTAAGTCCACAGGTGCAAACGCATCGATAACTCATCAACACACTCTCTTGAAGAGTTTGAGGCGGAAAGGAGTGAGGCTGTGGAGGATAATGATATCCTGGTGCTGCACTGCACTGGAAACGTCTGTTTCGACCTTGATGAGCCTAAGTTTCGTAGCTGCACCTGAAGCTGCTGGGAAGAGTACTATGGACCATTCGCGGCAAGAACGCTTTTTATTCTGATGGCTCAACTACCAGCGGACACTAACCAGAAGCTGCAGTCGAACTTTGGTGTCACTGCCAACAATAACAAGAAGCGCTGGCACGATGGCAAGCAATCCAACGCGTGAACTCATCGGGCGAGACATGCCTTGGAAAAGTTCCGTTCTTCGTCGCTAGTGTTGGGATTCATTTGAGACTTTCAGCATGTTAGACATAACACGCCGGAGCGAATTCATAACACAAGCAACATACTATGTGAAGCATGATGAAAAGCTATTAATAGACAAGATAAAATTAATCCATCGCTCCTTTCACATTATCCAGGACACCGTAAAAGCACATCTCCGCCATGATGCCCACCACAAGTGCCGTCCAGTCTGCGAACAGGTGGCTCCGCTGACCTTGACCGTACTGCTGCTCGGCACGACTATTGCCGTTGTACTTCTCCCAAAGATGTCCCAGTCCGCTGGTACTCCCGATAGACATTGTCGATCACGTTCTCACGCACCGCCTTGTGCTCCTTGCTGAAGTCTGCCTGGAACGGACTGCCCGTGCTCGGCTGCGCGAAATGATGTAGCGCATCCAGAGCCAATTAGTTCATGTCCATCCAGATTGCCCCACGCCACTGGCGTAAGCACGGCCTTGCCCTGTTGTAGCTAGTCGCCATTACAGGTTCAACCGTAATGGCTACAGCTTCGACTAGCTACAACCAGCAGCAGCAACACGATTCGGTGAAGACGAGTCTGTTGCTCTTCTTCTTCTTTGGTCTTGAAGAGCTCGCTTCCACCGCTCGCGACTGTCATCGTCACTGATTCCATCGTTGACGAGCTGCAGAGCCCTTGCGAGGTTGACGAGAAGTAACAATTCTCGCTGGAGCATTCGTTGGGTTGAGTCAAAGTTCATAGAGTTTTGATTGCTTCTTACAGTGTGCGCCACATAATACCATATTCACACGTCCTACAATCTTTAATTAGCCCTCGTCGCCGCGTACCATCCTACGCTTGACCATGAGCGCTCCTCAGCTAACTGCGTCTGCGCCCTCCGCGTCTGCAATGGCTACAGTAAAGGTACAGAGAGACGCCTCCTTGCTCGCCTTACCATGAGCTTTGCTTAGCAAATATGCTGGTGCCCAACCATCAAACTTCAACTTCATTGTGGAGGTACGTCGTTTCACGGGCCTGATTGACCACAGAGGAGGCGTCCAGCGTTTACAAAGCACCACCTGCAGCATCGGGAAACCTAGAGCATCAAAATAGTCAGGGCTCACTATTCAGACAACGTACATGCTCGCCTCGCACCTGAAGTTCGGGTTCGGCAGAAACTCGTTCCGCACCCACGAGTAGGAGATCTGGTGCGCTCGCAGCCACGCACGCATGGCCACCTTTCGCTCACGCGGGCCCACCATGTTGACAATGTGATCGCGGAACAAGTCGTTCGTAACGACGTATCCGTCATGCAGGCCTGCGTATTGGATGGAGTACGAGTCGTCGTAGTCCTGTGCCGGCGTTGGGACTAGCACGCCCTTGTGCACCAAACGCTCAAGCAACGCTACGTCGTCAGGGATTTTCGCGGCTGTGAGGACCTCACCCTGCTCTTGGCGCAGAGCACGCTCTTCATCTGAATGAAGCATGTAGTCGGGGATGAATGCCACCACACGATGACCCAGTGATTGAAAGTACTTCACTGCAAGCTCAATCCCAGCGCACGAGAACAGCTTGCCTTTGCCGTGCCGCATAGCAACGTTCGGAGCGTCGATCACGATAAGCCGTTCCTGGTCCTCGCTAGCGGTCAAACTATCTTGAAAGTCCGAATGCTCAGCTCCAATGGACATGATAGTCTTGAAGTCAGTCTCGAGCGTATCGGGTGGTGACATAGGTGAGCCAGATTGAGGAGACGACGATGATGAAGAAGCTGAGGTATGACGGGGCTGAGGTGGAGAGCAGGGACACGTCGAGTTTCGGTCTGGACTGGAGTCATTGTTGTTGTACGCCACATCGTAGTCTTGGATCCAAGAAGGTTGGTTCTGAACGGCTTCCTCATCGGAAACGGTGTCGACATCAAGATTTTCATCCTCATAGCCACAAAACTCGCACACGTCGCCCACAAAAGTGCTCGTATTGCTGCACAAGATACAGAGGCGACCACAAAGTACAGGGTCAACCGCGAAAGGGTCCACATTCACTGCCATGCTGGCTTTCCGTGAAGCTCTCGGTGTAGTATTTCGCATTTTCGTTCCAGAGTCATTGAAAGCGTGAGGCTTCGAAACACTCGCGACGGGAACGGAAGGAGCCGGGGTTGGCGATGCACCTGAGAACGCATATCTCTCACTCAAGGCCATAAATCGTGTTGCACGCAGCACCAATCGCTCTTCTTCTGTGAGTTGGTGGGACAACTTATTCTTTGGTGTGAGCTCTTCAGGAAATCGCGTCTCGAGAGCCTTCATGTACGGCAAAAACCCATTCATCTCGCGGTCCTCCAGTAATACAGCACCAGGGAGATCGCCGTCGCGCTTTCTGTTTCTGATACAGCATAGCCCGCGTTCAACAAATCCGTTGACGGACAAGGTGCGGAACAACTCAGCACAGCTGTCCTGCATGGTTGCTGCAAACGGATTCAACTTGGACGTGAGAGCTTGGTGCACATGGAGCCAGTCCAGGTAGACGTTTAAGGCTGGCAACAACGCGTTGGCGAAATACTTGGTCCGAGTCGATTCGGCTGAAGCAGACAGCACGGCAGTGAGCTTTGACAGCAAACTCGTGATTATCACCCTGCCGACTGCTAAAGGCTTCTGTGTCAACAGCTTGGCCGCCTCCTTTTCAAAAGCTTCGTCGAACGTGCCACGACCGGTGACGTCTCCGATGTTGTGCTGCGAGTTGTGAGTGAGCACTATCGTCAAGCAAACGACTCGGGTTAGCGTTGACGACAGTTCTTCAAGAAGAGGACCGTCGATTGGCATCGCCTCGTCCTGTTGGTCGCAGACGTCCAGGAGTTGCACCAGTGCAGCTTGCATACGCTCCAAGGCTTCTCCCCACTCCGACTTGGGATCTTTGCTAACCACTATCATGTACATGCACAAGAGCACGCGCGCTGAAAATGTCGCCATCGCTTCGCAACTGGGTGTTCCCGACGACTGCTGCTGGGTCTGAAGCTGCTTCTCGGCAGTTTTCCCTCGCTGCAGTACGTGAAGCAGGTTGTCACTAGTGGCGAACGGACTTTCGCACACGAGACTGCGTGCGTACAGGTATGCCCCGTCCACCAGCTTCCCCTCAAGCACTGCTAGCAGACCAAGCTGATTGTACACTTTCCCGTTCGATGGAGCCACTTCCAGAGCTCGTTGGTAAAATTGCATCGCTTCCGTCCAGTCGCGAAGCTCCCCTTTTTCACGCTGGTTTTGCTCATATCGAGCCACATCTCCCGACGCTACAAGTGACAGCTGCAACGAGTGCTTCAACCCGTCTCGGTGATCTGGCAGCAAGTCCGGTCGACGCAGCGCGGCCTCTAGCTGGTCCACAAGACTCGAGTAGAACGCCGCGCACGCCGCCAGCGACGGTTGCCCGTCAATCTCCCGATACCAGCTCTTCCAGAGCCGCTCGCTGGCGCGCTGTCAGCAGATGGAACACACAAATTCGCTGTCATCAACTGCCATTGCTCGTACGTTTTACACAGAATCTAGGTACCAGTTTCTTGGCAGTCTTCGGGTACGCCTTGATGAGTTCCACGCATGCGCGTCTCAGCGCCGTCCGCGCCGCCTCTGCTGCGTCGTCATCTTCACTGAAATTGTCACAATAGAAAAATCCCACAAAATGTCAGTACCCAATACACTTGTAGCAGTCTTCTTGAGGCCACTTGCCTGCAGCTTTTGAGCCGCTTCTCCCACGAGTTGAGTCGTTGCAGTAGCACCTGAGCGTCCTCCACAGGCGGACGAGGCGGCGTCAGAACTGGTGACGGTGACGGGCGTCTGGAGTCGTCACGCGCGCTCTTGGACGTGTACAGTTTGCTGTTGCGGCGGGGTTTGGGGCTCTTCTTAGAGATGGGTGTCGCCTGCGTCGTGACTTGCAGAGGATTGGGACCTTCTCGCCGGTCCAACAGACACACGGGCGCGGCGCTGGAGGTCGCGCGCCACGGCCGCTGCTTGGGCCGATTCTGCGCCATGCCCGGGTGTTTCCTTCTGAGAACTTGACGTCAGTCGGATGAACGATGTACCGAAATTGCGGTACTATCTGTAGTTGATGTGGTGAAGGTGTGGTACATGGTATTCCTCCTTTCTTCCCGATGGATCGCCGCCGAGCCTACGCCAGTCGCAGCGTCAGTCGCTCGCCGCGGCGCCGCAGCCCCGAGCGCGGCCGTCGACGTCGCAGCCGCAGCTTCAGTCGCAGCCCTAGTCGAAACAGTCGAAGCCACAGCACCGTGAACCGCCAGGCGCCGTCTGGAAAGGCGTGGCATCGAGACCATCGACTAGGGGATCGCTACCAGCGTCAGCGCAGCCCCAGCGAGCGGCGTCAGGACCGAGGCAACAAATGGAACAGAGACACTGCACGCAGTATGAGCCGACGGAGTAGAAGCCGTTCCCTTCAAAGCGTTGGGAGGCGCGGTCCAAGCCACCGACGCAGCCCCAGTCCTCGTGCTCGCGTCTTCAACGAACGTCAGCGCAGCCTACAACGTCATAGCCCAAGCCCATACAGGCGCAAACCTGAACAACATCGACGTAGTCCCAGACGCATCCCTACTCCCCGTCGACGTAGTCCCAGCCCACGACGCCGCAGTCCCAGCCCACGACGCCGCAGTCCCAGCCCACGACGCCGCAGTCCCAGCCCTCGACGCCGCAGTCCCAGCCCTCGACGCCGCAGTCCCAGCCCTCGACGCCGCAGTCCCAGTCCTCAGCAATGGAGCCGGAGCCCTCGCCGACGGAGCATTGGTGCGCGAGGTCGCAGTTCCAGTTCACGAGCTTATTGTGCGAGTCCGCATCGGCATAGTCCGAGTCCGCGCCGTCGCAGTCCGAGTCCGAGCCCACGTGGACGAAGCCCCAGTGCACGTCGTCGCAGCAGCAGCTTACATCGGCGTAGTCGTAGTCCACGTCGAAATGATTGGATTCGGAGAAGTCGCTCGGGATCGGTTTCTCGGCGACGCCAAAGCAACGATGCGGTCTCGCGGTCAGGAAGCAGAGGCCGGAGTGATGACAGGGCGTCTGCAGAACCGCCTGCACCCAAACAGCCGCCTCCAAGATCTGCCTCGTCGGCGGGTACCCCACCAAATACGGAACCTACCGAGGAAAAACACGATGATGGCAAGCCGAGTGTTACGGAGATTACTAGAGAAGACCAAAACTCAGACGGCTACCGCTCATCGAACCACGGAAGCAACGGAGTTAACAGAGGCGGGCAGACTCACAATGGTTCACATGGCTACAACAACCACTATGCGCACAATCGCCGTCCTTTCCTTCATGACGCTCGAGCTCCTTCGTCTTCTCCGATGACGCACGGATCGCCCACCCCCGTGAAATCAGTTACGATTTCTGATCGAGTGTCGACTTCGTCCCCGCACGACGGCCGTGGTAATAGTACGTCAACGCCTACCAGAGGCAATGGAAACCATCGCACGTTTTCTCCTGTGGTGAACCCCATTTTGGAGAGGAAGCGCGAGGCCCAGCGCGAGAGTCACCGCGCGTACCTCAAGAGCAACAGCGATTACAACCGTGCTGAGATGAAATACGTGTCGATTGAAGCGGAACTGCGTCTGTCCGAGTTTTGGCTAGAAATCATCACGAAGAACCTGGAGGACGTGGGCAAGCGCATCGAGGTGCACGACTGGAATTTCCAGAAAATCACGGGTCCGGGTGGTTCTGATGTAGTCTAAAGCACAGCCGAAACAAGCGCAAAACAACGAAAGTAGGAGATTGGTTGGGTTTAATAATGATAGCTGCTTTTCGTATACATAACGAGGAATCTCTCCTCGAGGAGAGCCTAGCACGAAGAAACATGCAGGGACACGAAACCAAAAGCCCGGGAATTTGCTTCGTCTTGGCCGCATTGAAGCGTTTGCCTTTCTACCGGTTCTGCAACACTTCCAGGATAAGGTCACGCGAAAGACCTGCGAAGCCGTCCGACTTCGTCACCATGTCGAAGTTTAGCACCATGTAGGATAGGCAGATCTCACGCAGTCGATACGAGTGCAGGTCATCAGCCGACTGGAAAAGCGCGGCCGCATTTTCAACGTTGATGTTCTTTTGGACGATAATCTCGCAAAGTCCTTTGAGGCGGTCCAGTGTGTATAGATCGGCGGCGGCGTATAGCTCCAGCGCCATCTCGGCTCCCACATTGATCGAGTCCACATAAATATATTCGAGCAGTGCGAGGAACACCGGCACTCGAGTATGCATCAACGGGATCTCCTGTTCATGAGACTCGCGCATCCCTGACGAAAACATCGCACGGAAGTGGTCACTGCGAGCAGCCAAAATGGCACGATGGGAATGGACTGCGCGGCCTTCGATGAGGAAGGTCACGTCCGAGAACTCGGCGCTGTCGATGAGCTGGCGCATATCCCCTACGTACGACGACGTTAGCATGGATGCTCGCAGCATCGCCACAGGATCCACGAGCGCTACCGTGTGTTCGTTATAAGATGCCACACTTATCACACGTTTGCCTTCCAACACATCCACAAGTTTGGGTAGCGTGACCTTGGTCGTGTCGTTGTGGCCCAACTTGCCGTGGTCTCCATTCCCCCACGTATATACCTCGCCCGTATCCGTAAGCGCGACGGTGTGACTCCAGCCGCAAGTGATTTGCACTACCAGCTTATCCACGAGATTTTCCACGCGGGTAGGCACCGTTTTGTTCACCTTGTCGCCGTGGCCAAGTTGACCGTGCTCACCGCCTCCCCACGTATATACCTCTCCAGTCTCCGTAACAGCAGCAGTATGGAAACCACCACAAGCCACCTGCTTCACGCGTTTGCCCGCCAGTGCCTCCACCAAGCGCGCTACCGGTTGATTCCGTTCTGAATTGTGTCCGAGCCGTCCGAACTTTCCCTCTCCAAAGGTGAACACCTCCCCAAACTCGCTCAGAGCAGCAGTGTGGAAGCCACAGGCCGAGATCTGGACGATCGATTTCCCGCGCAGTTCCTCAACGGGGCAGGGAAGATACTGGTGCCCCTCGGTGTCTCCGTGGCCCGAGACACCATTCTCCTTGTCGCCCCACGTGTATACGTCCTTGTTCTCCAGCAGCACGACTGTATGGCGACTGCCGCAGGCCACTTGCCGCACCTGCATCCCCTTGAGCGTCTCGACCAGGAAGGGCGTCGAGTGGCCCGTCTCGTTGCCGTGGCCCAACTTGCCGTACATGCCACCGCCCCACGTGTACAGGTCACCCGAGACCGTGACGGCCGCCGTGTGGTAGCTGCCGCACGTGACCTGGCGGATGTTCTTGCCCCGCAGCTCCTCCACCAGGCGCGGCACGAACTTCCAGCCGTTGTCTCCGTGGCCCAGGCGTCCGTCATCTCCTCGTCCCCACGTGTACACCTCTCCTTCATCTGCAAAGCCACAAGCAGCGTCAGAACATCTTGCCTTCTCTATGGCCAAGTGCAAGTCTCCGACTGTACCTGTGAGCACGACCGTGTGGCCGCTGCCGCACGCGATCTGCACGATGCGGCGATCGGCCAGCGCATCGATGGGAACGGGGCGGTGCTGGTCACTCGTGTCCCCGAGGCCGAGCTGTCCGTCCTCGCCGCGGCCCCAGCTATAGACGGTCATGGGGATCGTCGCTCGCTCGTTCAGTTTGGAGACTGAGGCGCCGCTTCCTGCCTCTTTCTGCGTGCCACACCAAACATACACAAAACTCAGGCCCATAGTGAACGCACGTGAAACGACAGAACCTGTCCCCGGGCATGTAGAATTTTCCCCATCGCCGAAGAGAGGTTCCGTGATGTAGCCATCTTCGCACCTCTTCAACTACAGAGATGGCCGGCGACCTGATCGCGAGCACCTTGGCCGACGACATTCGCTGGCACACGCGCCTGGCAGCTTCGGGCAAGTTCGAGAGCGCGGCGTTGCACTGCCGGCGGGCACTGCGAGGCCTCGACGAGACGACGGACGGCGCCCCAGAAGACGATGTGCAGAGGCAGCGGCGCCGTCTCCAGTGGCAGTTCGAGCTCGCAGCGACCGAGACCAACCGTGGCCGTCTTCAAGATGCTATTACACTGTATGAACGGATCTTGCAGGCGGATTTCGAGTGCGTCGAGGTGCAGGTCAACTTGGCAGCGCAGTTGGCGATCGCGGACGCCAGTCGTCTAACGAGGCTCTGGAGCTCTGCATGCAGGCGCTGGCACTGCGCCCGGACCTTGCGGAGGCCCACTACAATCACAACATGCTGTTACGCAGATTAGGGCAGCAGAAGGAAGCAGTTAGCACGTACAGGGTTTTTTAGCACGTGATCTAGGTGCTGGACGCATTGGCTCGTGTGCTGCTGCCTTTGGACGGGCAGAACAGCATACCGAAAGCCGACAAAGCCTGCAGCAATCCAATTGCTGACGGATTAGGCAATCAAGAGGGTGGCAGCGACGGAGTTACGGTTGTCTGCGTCAAGTGGGGCACCAATTACGGTGGCGAGTACGTGAACACGCTCTACAACTCTGTCATATGGCACTGCGGAGAAATTGCGCCTCCACATTTGGCGTTCGTGTGTCTGACTGACAACTCGGGAGGGATAGATCCTCATGCCAACTTACACATCATACCGCTAGACAAACAGTGGCTGGAAAGGCTGGTGGAACAAGTGCCTTCTCGACCGCATTGGCTTCAAAACTTCGCGCCCTTGGCAACTCGCGCTGCTTGTATTTGGATCTCGACACTGTGGTTGTTGGAAATCTCGGCGAACTGGTGACGTGGTCGCCTCAGACAGGCATGCTTGCGTTGCTGAAGACGGACCACATGACGAATAAACAGCGTGCTGGTGGCTACAATAGTAGCATTATGGTGTGGCGGATCGACACCAGCGAAGATGTCGACTCGCTTGAATTTCTGTTCAACTTCCCCCACGAACACTTTTCCAGTGTCAACAAGTTCATCTATAAGTTTGACCATTGGCTCGAGATGGCCCATCCAGCTGCGCGCTTTGTCGAGGACATTTTTCCTGACCAGATCGTTGAGTATCGTAGCTCTAGACGACCAAGCAGCAATCTCTCCACCAAACGCGAGTATCGTGTGCTTCCCGCTTCTCCCAAAGCCGCATAGGGGCTACAGCACCTTGGATTGCACAGCATTGGGTCTGCTAAGTGAAGCGTCCGGTCTAACGTGGGTTCATCGTTGCTGTTTCCTATTCAACGTGCCATCGAGTGGAAGTATTAATAGAACGTTGTAGCCTACAACTCGTAGGAACTCGTACATGAGACTGATGCCTACATCAACTGTTCGTATCATAAAAGGAACGAACGTGAGTTGCTCTACTTGGTTTATGCTACGATGGGAGATCGACTGCCGGAACGAGAGCACAAAGACCGTTGTCAGTCAGCTTCGTTGTCGGTGATGGCCAGCATGGCCTGTTGGTGAGCGGTGTCGTTCAGAGCGCCGGCCAGCATTACCGCCGTCGGTCAGTAGCGTCGTGCAGCGTAGAAACGTCTGCATGCTTTACTCCGTGACAAAGTTGTTTGAAAAAAGATTCAATAAAATAGCACTACGTGCTACGATACTACACATACGCGTAAAAAGCAAGTTTGTCTTCAGACTGGTTCTAGCGAGCTTTGTCGCTTGTCCATCAGTGTCTTTCGAGTTGTCGTCAACAGGCAGCATGTCACGATAGAAGTCCATCCAGCGAGGCACATCACACGACGAAAGTCTCGGACGCAAGGACCGAAGCCAAGTAGAAGAGCAAGCGAGTGAGCCATCCCAGTGGTCGACAGGGAGTAATGAGTCCCCATCGACCACAGCAAAAGCACACCACACTCGCACCTCACGCGAAGCACGCCAGCATCTGCAGCTTCAACGAGGGTAATGAGCCCCGATCAACTGAGTCTGCTGGCGCACTCCACACGAGGCCTACTAAGCCTCGGCAACCCCACGTCCAGAAACCTTCGACGCAGAGCAGCGCACGACAGAGAGAAATGGGTATCTGCGTCACCAGAGTGGAGAGAAATGAGGGTACTGGGCCTCCTCTCCGTGTTGCCACCATCGCTTCATGTTGCCTGTTCCTGTCGGTCCACCAGACAACGACGCAGTCGACCTTACACTCGTGGTTCTCGCCACCAAGCTGCTTGGAAGGCGGGTCTTAACTGCTGCGGGAGAAATGAGACCCGCGTCGCGCAGCTTCGTGACCTTGGAGAGTTGGCATGCCATAGACGAGCTCACTGTCACTGCGTAGGCGGCTGCTTCCACCTGAAGTAGTAGGCGACGTCGTGGCTAACGACGAACGACGCTTGTACGAGAAGGATCGCGGAGAACTCCCCGGCGACGATGACGTGGGCGATGTCTCTCTCGAACTCCACGAGTTCGCCGTTGTGGGACTGATGAAGCTGCTCTCCGCACACCGTCTCAGCTCGCGCGCCATCACCTGAGCCTCTGCCAAGACATTAATCTGTTCGTGGAGCTACTTCTTGTAGCGGACCAGCTGCATCTCCACGTCCTGCTTCTCCTGCATCACGGCCAGCAGCCTCTGCTTGAAGCTGTTGCTGGTGGCCACCGCCATCTTCGCCTTCTTCTCTTCTTCGTTCTTCAGCGCCTCGATCTTGCGGCAGCGCGTCCTGCTCTTCTCGCGGTTCTTCGCCGCCTCGGCCTTGGCCACCGCGAGCTGCTCGGTGAGTCTGTTCCAGCCCTCACTCCAGGCCTGGTTGCTCCTGGCCCACTCGTCCTGTTTCGTCTCGAGGTGGTCCTGGAGCGCCACAACCTCGCAGGCTAGCACCTCGTACATGCCCGTGGCCTTGGCCTGCGTCTCGATCTTGCACTGCAGCTCTGCTCCAGCTTCGTGTAGCCCAAAAGCTTGTGTACATTTATTTGTTATCACTTCGTGGCTTGAAGTCTCGGCAGGACTGCGCGATTCGACACTCGCCAAACAAGTTGCTACACTACAGAACCAAACGAATAACGGCGTCTTGTATAGAGATGCCATGGCGACGCGAGATGTGACGCGCCTATTCCTGCATGGGGACTAGCAGGCCAAAGTGCTGCGGCACAAGAACATCGTGAGGAGGAGCGCATTGCCGCGTACCGGAGTCGTCATCGCGCCTGAGTGGTTTAACGCCGTGAAGGGCACGAACCAGCACGCGGACCGCATCGGGGAAAGGAGTGAGTGGGCGATACTACCGAGGCCGAGGTATTGACTTACTGACGATGTGGTTGCTATCTGGCCAGTAGAGCAGATCAACAAGCTCCACACGAGCCGCCTCATGGGGCACTTCGACGGCTCCGAATCCAAGAACGAACAGGCGATCGCCCATGTCACACAGGACACCACGGACGAGTTCCGCAGCGGCTGTGTCGGACGGCGCATTGCGTCAGGAACAGACAATTCTCGGCTGCGGACGCCAAGACGAGACAGGACTGCTAGCAACGTGGGAATGCTACTGGGGGTGGCTGAATCGCCGAAAGTCCAGTTTATGTGAATCTACTGCTGGAGATGGTGTGAAGCGTGCCGACTTGAGGCTTCGAGTGAGCGTGGACGACACATACAAGTCTGCAGCGATGTCGACGACGTGAAAATGCTGGCAGGGGTGGAGAAGGAGCCCTCGTTCCTGTTGCAGATCAACGTCGATATGAATGCTACGCTATGCCTGCTTTCTATCCGACCCTATGAGTCTGTGTGGTGCAGCTGGACCAAGCCAAGTCACGCAGAAGAAGATGGTGCAGCACTAAGTGAAGGAGTACTTCCCCAGCGTGCCCAAGATGACGATCAAGGGCCAGAACGCCAAGGACGTGCTCGCCTACCGCTGAGTACAACGCATCGAAGGGTCATGGGCAAGATCATGGAGGAGTGAAGCTGCATAGCCGTCTGCTACTGGCACATGTTCGGCAACACAGGCGACGACCCGTTCGGCGGCGGGACGTTGACGAACAGAAATTGGAACGAGGCCCTGGAGAGCGCCTGCTGGAGGTCGCCAAGTGCACGGCCAACGCGGCGTTCGAGATGTTGACTACGCTGTGCGTCAAGTCAAGTTGTACACGTTCCACGACGTGGACCTGGTCTCGGAGGGTGCTGCGTCACAGATCCTGCTGCGGACTACCTGTGAATCAAGTCCATGAAGGCGAGGCAGATGAAGGACTCGGATCTTGGCACTGGGGGACCACTGGGAGAACGTGGTGGGCGACAAGCATAACGGCTACGGCATGAGCTAGGACGAGGACATGGAGTGAGCTCATGGCTATCTGTACGGGACGGACAAGGATCGCTGTCAATCAACATGCATGGCTGTACTCCACTTCGAATAATAGAGTGGTTTAATCTTCGTCATCGTGTACTTCAACAGATAGTAACGACGGCGACCCATTGGCATGAGCAAGCTTTGCCAGTTTTTCGTCCAAAGCCTTCATTGCACGAGCCCTGGGGAAAGATATGTCAAAGAGTAAACATGAGTTTGGTATTGAACGAGTATTAGCAGGATAGATTGGTTTACTCACTTTCGGCGTTCAGCGATGGGGTCATTCTTGATCTCCTGCAGCAATACAAAATCAGGAACCAATATATTACGATCGGGTATGGGTTTCAACAGTACCGTGAGAATCGGCAGCATTTGGGGCTTCTGTGCTGCGCGTTTCTTGAAGAATCCGCAAAGTTTGACTACGCTGAAGCAAAAGCTCGCAAGCGGGCCGATGATAGGTCTGTTGAAGCGGAGCAAATAAAAAATTAGCAGCGGTTAGCAAACCCATCTATCAGGTTGTGGACGCACGTGCAGAAGCTAGGAAGCAGGACCACCAGGGCAAATTCATCCGACACATCCCCGACAGTCTGGTCACGGTTCTTGTTGAGGAAGCGCAGGTAGTACCATCCGAAGTATCCTCCGAGCACCGAGAACGGCCCAGCGCTCACGAGCATTAGACTGACAGCTGAGACGGCGGTGAAGGCTAGACCAACTATCGTGCAGAACGAGAAGATAACGCTGGCTACAAGCGGGTAAAACTAATGATAAAATCACGCAATAGTGAGAGCAAGCATCAACAGGGAAGCAGCACAAATTGAAGTACGTACGCGAAGCGGGACACCAGGGAACAGAGGCGCAGTCGTGAACGGCATCGGCTTCATGTAGGCTACCAACAATGCCGTGATTCCACCTGTGAAGCCGGAAAAGCTCGCCTCCCTGTCGAAGCAAATATCTGTTACAAAGATCTCATTGTGTGCAGAAGTGAACCTCCGTCAGCAGTGCATCGTACAGGTACATCGGGTTCCGGAATATGATGTAAAGCACGAAGAGGTTAACGAACAGCACTACTGCAGCCGCAGTGTTGGCGAACAGCAGCAGTCGCACGAGGTTGAGAGCTCCTAGATCAGGCTCCACTCGCTTCGCCAGACCGAAGCCCAGAGGAAGGACAAACACCAGCTACAGTAGCAGCAGAAACGATAAAGGATGAGTTAGCATTGTCCCGCCTGGGAGATACACTAGCGGTTCTAGCGTACCTGCACGATGTACGGGTGGTAGAAGCCTGCAGTGACGTAGACCCACGGGCGAATGTGACGCAGAATGACACTTTTCACACCACAAGGTCAGTCTCCCACTTCGTCTCCTGCTCAGCCAACAACTCACTCTGCCACAGACATCGCCAAGACGCCGCCCTTCTCCTCTGCGGGGGTGAAGACCGCGCCCACTAGCCACAGCATCAGCATGCACAGCACCAAACCGACGGAGACCGGGAGCTGCAGAGAAAGATTTCCGTCAGTAGTCCATTTCTCCTCTATATGACCTCCCCCAATATCCTCCACACGCAATCTCCTTCAGCTGCAGACGCCACGTACCCGCATGAGTGAGTTCACAGATCGATAATATTCTGCCTTCAATCGCTCCATTCGTACTTAATCTGACATAGTCATTCGTACTTACACGATGTCCTACAGTACCCCAAACCATTCCGCATTCCACACTTCAAACAGGATGCCGCTGGACGAGACGCCTCCACCTCCGCCGCCCATGGACCGCGCGCCCGTGTCCAAGGCGTCGACGGGTCCTCTGCGCGTCGGCGTCCGAGCTCCTACCTTCAGCGAGCTACGCGCGGGCGGCTTCTCGTCTCGCGCGTCGTCGGCGTTGCACGTGTCCACGGACGCCTCCCTCAAGGACGACGACCCGCTGTCGCCCAGCACGCGTCTAGAGATAGAGAAGCGGCGCCAGACGCTGAACAAGGCCTCGCCCTTCAACGCCAGTGCCGCTCACACCAGCAACACGACGCCCACCAACCACAGCAGCACACGCAGCACGCCACGTTCCTCGTCCTTCAACAGCGTCAGCAGCAGCCTCGAGCTCGGACGGCGCTACGACCATCTGAACGCTACCAGCCAGCTGTCGCCTCATAGAGCCATGCTCAGTCGAGTGGACAGTCTTATGGGCTCGCAGTCTGCTGCCAGCGCCTCCTCGTCGCAGTTCGGAGCTTCCAACAGCTTTGCAGCGCCTCAGTCCGTGTTGTCGACGAGCAGCACGTCGCCGTCGGGTCCGAATCCGCACCGGGGACGAGGAGAGGAGCAGCGAGAGCCGTCCAGATGTGGGGCGGAGATTCTCTACAACTCACCCATTCGGTTACGGCTCAGTAGTCGGCAGTGCCTTCGCATCTCTGCAGTCAAGGAGAACAGTCAGCACCACCAGACAACGTCGAGCTTGCCACCGAGACCAACGAGCGCAGGAACAGGAACTGCTGGATCGGCGGGAATTGCGCGCGCTGCGCGACCGTCTACTACTGTGCAGATTGATGCGAGTGGAGACGGCTTGGATGGTGATGAGGACCAGGTCTTCGTGCTGCAGAATACCGCTCTACGCGCAGACTGTGCGGAGGTACGCTATTCCAACGTTGTGTCGCTGTATTGCATGGCTGGGAGCTGTAAAGGGCAGTTTCTGTCGGTGGATACTGTCACGCAGACTCTAACGACGAAGAAGGGGCCAGTGATCTCCAACAACGAAAGGTGGAGACTTGTGAACCCTGTTACTGAAGATGCTGGAAGCAACCACGACGCGTATCCCTCCATTGACGTTGCTAGCAGACTTGGGGGGCAGCAGAAAGCGATCGCAACGAGCGATAGCGTTATGCTCAAGATGAACACTGCTGACCTCTATCTTTCTGTGCGTCCGGACCGGTATGATCACGACGACACAGTTGTGCACTCTTCGACGGCTGTGCTCAGTAAAGAGAACGACGGCATCAATGATACGATGCAGGTCTGGAAGATCACAAAGTCGAACCTACCTTACGATCCAGAATGGAATCGCGAGCGTCCATACTTGACTGGCGAGGCACTCGTGCTACCACAAGCCAAGCGACACCATGCTGCTGACGACGGTGATTTGAATTTGCCTCCACTTTCCACCTACCCGCCATCAGTGCAGGAGTCCATTATTGTGGACGACTTGCTGTACGTTCTTCTTGGCGTGGAAGGCCGCTACATCAAATTGGCAGTCACCGACAATCGTGGCGTTGATGCTGCCAGGTCAACGCGTTCGCTGAAATTTGGGCTGAACCAGCCCGGCATGGACCCGTCGCTACTAACCTTGGCGTCGCGATGCTTGTGTCTCGGAGAGTTTTATCTCAAACTAACTCTGTATATCGAGCAATTTTCTCGATACGAGTATGGTCAGGTCAGCCACGCACTTTGTGCAGCACTCAAGACACTGGTGAAGGAGTACAAGATTGTGGTGGGGCAGCTTGAACGCCAGTCAAGAAATTCTGGGACCGCTGGAGCAGCTTCATTTACGATCCAAACGTTGTGGTATAACCTGCAACCAAGCTTACGAACGATGGAAATGTTGAGCCTGCTGGTTGATGCATGCCGCAAAACGATTGGTGGGGGCTCATTGCTCACGCAGATACAGCGAATAATGTCATCCCTCGCGGGTGACTCAAATGCACGCAGTGTGTTCTCCTTCCTCATGGAGCGCGCCAGCGTGCCATATTTAAAGATGGTCGAGCGGTGGATTTATCACGGAGATCTTGTGGATCCATACGATGAGTTCATGATCCGACGAGATAATTTAGTAAGCAAGGAGGACGTGCAAGACGACCCATACTCTACGTATTGGCAAAGCCGCTATACCATTCGGGAGTCGCAAGTACCTCTATTCCTTTTACGCGTAGCGCAGAAAATATTGACGGCAGGTAAGTACCTGAATGTCTTTCGCACGTGCAACCGTCAGGTTGACTGCCCATTTGCTGGAGAGGTCGTTTTCTCTTCAAGCGAATCGGTGTACGAGCAACTGATCGACAAAGCACACGGGTTTGCGAGTCGGATACTCTTGGACTTATTTGTGCGCGAGAATGACCTGCAGAACCGACTCGTATCGCTGAAGCATTATTTCCTGATGGACCAAGGAGATTTCTTCGTTGACTTCATGGACGTTGCTGAAGAAGAACTAAAGCTACGTGCTGACAAACTGTCGCTGTCCCGTCTGGAATCGCTTCTGCACCTGTCGCTTCAAACGTCAACGTGCTCATCGGACCCGTACAAGGATGACCTACAGTGCTTCCTGTCGCCACATAACCTCATCTCACACCTGGAGACCATTCATCAGCGTGCTCACAAGGGACCCAGAGACTCGCTGACAACGTTTGAGTCATCGTCGTTTGGTCATCCAGGTTATAAAGTGATCGATGCTTTCACGCTTGATTACAACGTAAAGTGGCCGCTCTCACTCGTGATTTCGTGCGGAGCGCTGACCAAGTACCAACTGATTTTCCGACATATCTTCTTTTGCAAACACGTGGAGCGCCAACTTTGTGATGCGTGGCTGAGCCACCAGGCAACAAAGGAGCTATCACTACGTTCGGCGCTTGGGCCATCGTTCTGTCTGCGACAACGCATGCTGCATTTTCAGCAGAATTTCGTATACTACATGATGTTCGAGGTAATTTCGCCGCGCTGGCATGATTTCCAGCAGCAGCTTGCAAGCGTGGGTACAGTGGATGATATTCTGGAGCTCCAGGGCGAATTCCTTGACATTTGTCTGAAAGAGTGCTTGCTTACGGAGCCAGACCTCCTGCGGGTTCTTACGAGACTCATGACAGTGTGTATGACCTTCGCCAACAGCATCGAGAGGTTTACGCGGCCGTACTTCATGGATGAAGAGACAATTAAGGCTGAACGTGAGGCAGAGCGAGATCGGCGAGCAGATAAGAAGGCACGTGAAGAAGCGGAAGTCGCTCTGGCGAGCTATCAGCGTCAGAATGGAACGCTTGGCGGCAAGAAGAAAGGTGGCATGCTACGACGCCGGCAGTCCTCGCATGTAGACATGCGACGGACTCGGATCAAGGAACTATCGGACGACGTAAAGCGCGCATTGACCGAGCGCGAGGACGACAAGGAGAACCCGTTCGTGCGTATGACGAACGACCTAGAAAACCAGTTTGACTCGCTGTTGGGCGAGTTCATGCAGCAGTTGCTGCGACGATCGCTATTGCAGGTACGGGAAGCGACGCTGATTGCTTGTTATGCCGCTAGATGGATACTAACTGCTGTTGATGTTGGTCTTGGTAGAAAAACTCGCATCTTTCCAACCTGTGCACGCGGCTGGACTACAATGGCTTCTACACGAAGTAGTGCTCACAGAACAAGCGATCACCAGCGTCATGTCGGGGAGCATTCACAGTCAACTCAATTGAAGTTTTGTTGCGAAAGGTCGCGCCCGAAGATCCGATTCAAAATCTTTACTATTTGAACTTCGCTTGATGTCCAAGCGACTGAGTGCCTAAATCCGCTTACTTGTTGGTAGTGATGGCAGGATGGAGGCGTGCCCAGTACAGATGTGTTGCGCTTCTGGTTGTCATGTGGATGCTCGTGTCAGGTGCTGTGGCGAAGCTGCTGACAGTGCTCGTCCAGCCGCTGACATCAACGGCAGGAGAGCCGCTCTCCGTGCAGCCTGTGCTGGCGCTGACAGACGACAGTGGTAACATCCTCACCACTGAGAATAGTGGCAATGTTTCGGTCAGCATTGGCAACAACCCGTCTCGGTTCGCTGTGATATACCCGCTCGGAAATACCTTCTCTTTCGTGAACGGCATCGCGCGCTGCTCAGGATTATACATCAACACGGCGGGTGTTGGCTATACGCTTGTGCTGTCGTCATTTTACCACGGCGTACGGGCAGAGACATCAGCTTTTGACGTTATCGTGGGCCCACGCTATAGGCTTGCGATTCTTGCTGATATCAGTACAGCATACGGAGGTACACCCTTCTTGCCGCAGCCAACTGCGGGTGTAGTAGACAAGGGCGGCAATCTTGTGGCGGAAACGACCGAGGGCTCCGTGCGGATCGAAATTGAAGTCAACCCAGTAGGGGGCCTTCTGCTTCCAGCGGCTGTTCTCAACGTATCAATTGTTGGCGGAATTGGGCGCTTTCGTGGCACGTTCATCGATGTTGCTGGATCACCATACAAGTTGCGTTACACGACGGACCTGGTGCTTGTTGGTGGAAGTACAGTGGTCACGAATCCTTTTACCGTTGCTGCGGGTGTGTGCAACAGGCTTGAGCTGACCAGTACGCCTGGGGGGTCTAAGGGCGGCAAAGCCTTCCTCACTCAGCCTGTGCTCAAGCTTCTTGATTCAGGAGGAAACACGCTGGAGGCAGACAGCTCAAGCATTATTCGCGTAACCATTGCTGCAAACCCATCTCGTGGTACACTTACGCCTGCCGACGCACTATCCGCCAATGTGTACAAGGGCGTTGCTGTTTTTCGCAGCCTGAAAATCGATAAAGCTGGCAATGGATACTCGCTGCGGTTCACTTTATACAACAAAGTCGAAGGCAAGAATACGTGGAAGAAATCAGGCATTTCGCAGGTGTCGAAAACGCTTGATGTGCTTACAGGCCCCCCCGTGTCACTGCTCTTGCAGCGAAACCTCTCGAATGGTGTTTTAGATGGCCAGCCCAATGAAGGACAGCCCATTGTAGCTCTTCTCGACTCGGGTGGAAATGTAGTCTCTACCTTGGAAACTGGAATCGTCACGGCTTCCCTGGTTTCTAGTGCCTCGGTGAGCTCCAGTATCGTTGTCGATACCTCAATGGCTCCTCTTTTGACTGTGGTGAGTGTGCGTGCACTGACCAGCGTGGCCTACCCGATGCCGTACGGTGTAGGCGCGCGGGTGTCTGTTCAAGTCACATTCTCTGACGACGTCTCCATGAAGGGCGCACCTACACTGGAGCTGGCGTCTTCAGTTAATAAGGCTGGAACCTACGGCAAAGCGGTTGCAGTCGCAACGACCACTGTATGGTCTAGTGCATATGTATTCGAATATGACGTTGTCCTAACCGATAATACTGCAGACTTGGAGTATACATCTACGACAGCACTATCGCTGAATGGCGGAATGATCACTGATCGGAACGGGAAGACACCTATCCTCACGCTGCCAGACCTGGGAAGTGCAAACTCGCTTGCTGGAACCAGCGCGGTGGTGATTGATACAACAGCGCCAGTGATTTCGTCGGTGACATGTGCAAATCCAGGCGACGGTCAGTACGGCACTGGCCAACAAATTTACTTGAAAGTACAGTTTTCGCAACCTGTTGCAGTTTACGGGAGTCCACTGCTTCCCGTCGCGCTGACTACGGTCGGTGGCGCAGGAGGGACGCGTCATGCAGTGTTTTCCAGCGGAAACAATACCAACGTGTTGGTGTTCATGTACACTGTCCAGAGCGGCGACGCGGCTTCGAAGCTGACTGTGACAGCAACTATCAATGTGAACGGTGGCTTCATCAAGCATTTCTCTCAGCGCCCGACGACCGACGCAGTTGTGACAATGTCTGCTGTTCCCGTGAAATTATCTAGCGCAAACACCATAGTCATCGACACCGCCATTCCCACGATCGACGCGGCGGTGGGTGTAACCAGTGGCACGAGCAATGGCATCTACGCTCCTGGAGACGAGTTGAAAATTTTGGTCACATTTACGAAGCCAGTAACAGTCACGGGGTATCCGCGCGTTTTTCTCGAGACCGGCCCCATTAAGCGTCCTGCAGGCTACGCTACAGGGAGCGGCTCGAACGTTTTGACCTTTGTGTATCGAGTATCAGCCGGTGACACTGCAGGAAGAGGTTTCTTGAATTATCGTGACGATCAAGCACTAAATCTAAATGGCGGCACTATTACTCGCTTTCTCGTCGGCTCCATAGGTGTGACGGGAGCTACTGCAGTGCTCTCATTGGCAGGAACTACTCTTGCAGGTAAAGCTCTGTCAAGTAATGCTCAATTGACTATTGATGGCCTTCCCCCAACTGTGACGAGAATTTCCGTGTCATCGGCTCCTTCGACAACTGTAACTCGCGGTGACGAAGTTATGATCAGCGTAGGCTTCTCTGCTCTTGTCACCGTTGACACAACGAAAGGCACCCCTTCAATACTAATGGCGGTGGGGGATTATAACCGTCAGGCCGTGTACAAGTCAGGAAACGGGACTCAGGCGCTACTTTTCTCTTATATCGCGAGTTTGGGTGATAGAGCTCCTGGCGGGATGAACTATCGCTCTCGGTCGGCGCTGGTGCTAAACGGAGCAACACTCCGACGAACGTCAATGATGCCTACGTTAGATGCATACTTGACGCTGCCAGATCCACCGTCTTTGAGCCCTCAGACCATCGTAGATCGAGCACTGACCTTTGTGACGATTATCAATAGCTTCACGGCGGACGTTGCCTCGGGAACGTACGGGACAAAACAGGTTATCACGCTATCTCTCATTTTCTCTGACGAGGTTGCACTGTCTGGAACAACACCTCCGTCGCTAAAGATTAATACGGGCGAGGTCGTGCCGTACGCAACTGGTAGCTCCACGCGCACGCTCGTATTTCTGCACATTGTCAAAGTTGGAGAATCTAGCACGGCACTGGATAAATTTGACGACAACGCCGTGATATGCACGGCGCCGGACTGTCAGATAATCAACTACAATGCCCGAAGTGCTAGCCTGTCACTTACAGGGATCCGTTTAACCCCCGCGAACATCGTAATTGATACGAGCTCGCCTCAGGTTGTGAACGTCTACGCTATCACGACGACTCCTACGGTTAACGGTGGCATATTTGTTGTTGGCGACGTCATCGGGATTGTGGTTAAGATGGACCTCGAGGTGTTTATCGAACCTCCACCCAGTGCATACCCAGACAAGGCCCCTTTGCTATTTCTCAACACCATCAAGGGTGGGAAACCAATTCTGTGTCAAGGCTACGCGAATAATGACCGAAAGTTATTGTTGTTCAATTACACTGTGGAACGTGGGGATGTAGCAACCGACCTTATGTACGTGGACCAGAGCGCGTTAACACTGAACAGTGGTCAGTCTTCCATTAAGAGGTTCTCGACAACGCCTACGACAGATGCGGTCCTTACGCTCCCTGTACCAGCAGCGCTTGGTGTGTCTTTGAGCGTGAACGGCAGCAAGGTCCCTACCGTTCTCAGTGTTTCATCGCCCACCGGTAATGGGCTTTACCGATGTGGCGATCTAATAACACTGACGGTGTCGTTTAGCCAACACGTCGTAGTGAAGGGGGCTCCCTTCCTCTGGCTGGACATGGGCGCAGTTGCGCGGAAGGCGTTATACAGCAGCGGTAGCGGCACCACCATACTGACGTTCATCTACACGGTTCAAGAAGGAGATTACTCGGTGGATATGGAGTATGTGGATCATCACTCACTTGACTCGACTACCAGTGTCAGTGATACAATTCCAACTGCGATCCTTCACCTATCAACGAATCCGACGACGGTGGCAGACGTGAATCTTCCCTACCCATTTACTCAGGGCAGTCTTAGCTTCAACAAGAATCTTCAAGTGAATGGCCGCAAACCAAGCGTTGTGTCGACGCGCTTTGTGTCGGCTGATGGCCGCTACAAAGAATACCAAACAGTGGTGATGGAGGTGAAATTTAGTTCCTGCGTGGTGATCGATAGGGGTACGCTCGGTGTCCAAGGACCAACCCCGAGGCTACGTTTTCAGCCCAGTCCGGTGTCGTCACTCTCAACTTCTGCTGCAACTACGATTACGCGATATGGTATCTACGTGAGTGGCAGCCCCGGTACGGCGTTGCGTTTCGAATATACGATAAAGACGGGAGATACTGCACTCGCACTGGACTATGCTGGAACGACCGCGCTGGAGCTTAATGGCGCACGTATATTGACATGTACCGCCAGTTCAAATGTAGCACCGACACAAAGCATTGATCTGCACTTGAACCCACCGGGAGGGCGGCTGCTGGGTGCTGCAGTCAAGCCTATTATTTTCGGTAGAGCTACCTATACCGACCTTGTGGTGGATCGCCTTGGGTTCGACTATCGGGTGAAATTCAGCTCACAATATGACCAAACGATGCTGGAGACTAGTGCGAGCTTCGATGTGCTTTCTTCAGCTGTCTATGGGTTACGTAGCTCGCCCTACGCAAGTGGCGATCAATTAGGAGCATGTGTCGACGTGGATGGCGACACCCTCGTGCTTGGAGGACCCGGTGCAAGTCAGCCTGTGGCTGCTGTTCAGATTGTTACAGCTCTCTGTGATGCAGACACCTACGTCAACGAAATCCAGGTTCTTCAAACCATTGCAAAACAGCAGCCAGCAGTGCAGATGCTTACAAGCACAGCCGCCCCTGGAGAGACTATTGGCGGCTGGTTCTACCTCGAACTCGGCTTCATTGGGCCTACACGACGGCTCGCGTATAATGCAGATCCTATGCAAATGAGCGTAGCGCTGGAGATGGATTTAGGCTTCGGGCTTCAAACTATCAGCGTGACTCGGGAGCCAAATACGTATTGTGCTTGCAGTAATGGATATGTGTGGCATATCACATTCCTGTATGCAGAAGGTCCCCTTGAAGCCTTGACCGTCGTAGCAAGCAGTCAGCTTTCGGGACGGCTAGCATCCATCGGGGATGGAAGAGGCGGAAGTGCGGCGGTAATTTCGGTTCCCTCCACCGCGCTCGGAGGCACCATGACGTTACAGTTAGGCAACTTCGTCACCCGAAACATTAAGTATAACGTTGATGAAGTGGAGCTGACAAGCATCTTGACGCAGGATTTACACCTGGATATCTGGAGCGTTTCGCGCTCTCTGCCAAGTTCAATGAACACTTACACATGGAGTGTAACTTTCACAGCTAGTGACACACTTTTCAATGTACCTCAGTTGTTGCCTCAAGGCGTGCTGTTGACTGGCTATGGAGCAGGATTAACAGTGCGCACGGAGCGCGATGGACAGGGTCGATTGTCCGGGTTCTTTAGGCTTAGGTTCCGTACAGATCTCTTCCCAAGCGATGAGACGGACGATATTCCAGTGGGGGCAAGTGACCACGATGTTGAAATCGCTCTGGAAAAGCTTGTATCAGTGAATGATGTTGCTGTTCAGCGCACCACAGCAATGAATATCTATGGTGGATACTCGTGGACGATAACTTTCGTCCAAGTTAATACCAAGAACGAGTACGGTCCGGTGATAGATACATCAGGGAACCTACCTGCACTGGTTCCTGTTATTACAAAGCTGAAAGGCACAAATGCGCGTGTTTCCGTCCAAGTTGGTGGTTACGAGCCGTCTTCACTAACTACAGACAGCTCAGGCACAAATGCCGGCCTACCAGGTGGGTCAGCTGGGATGGTTGTCGTCTTTACTCGTGGCAACAGCGACTGGAGGCAGCAAGGCAGTACTATCGAAGGTCATGATACGCGCGGCGGTGATTTGTTTGGGTCAAGCGTGGGTTTGCAGGGCAACACGCTGGTTGTGGGCGCGCCTGCTGTAGCCATCTTTGGTGATTTCGAAAGGCAATCGCTTTTGTGCGACGCGGACGGCGGATACTTGAGACTTGTCTTCAATGGAAAGGCATCAGACCCGGTTGCATTCGATGCAAATATGCAAGAACTACAGTCCGCGATCGCAAATATTATGTCGGTAGATTACGGAGAAGTTCGAATCGAGACGACATTTAACACGCTATGTGCGGGAACCGAGATTGGACTTACCTTACGAGCAGGGGATCATGGCGATGACTTTGGTAATATTCCTGATCTTGTCGTAGACTCGACCGCGTTGACAAAGGCCGGTGGCATTGGAAGCGCTCAAGTGCATGAATATTCAGCTGGTACGTTTCGTAGCGATGGCAAGAGCGCCAAGGGATTGCAATGTGGTGCAGCCTACATTTTCACACGGGACACAATGCTGAATACCTGGTCGGAATACACTAAGTTAGCCCCACCAGCCGACCAAATCGTTGATGTCCGGGAATACGGCGCCGCCGTGGCTTTTTTCGACCCATTTGCAGTTGTTGGCGCACCCGGAACGTTTGATGAGGAAGGCCGTGTGTTCGTGTACCAGTACAACGGCGTGGATAAGTGGGTACTTTTTCAAACGCTCAGCGCAGCGCCCAATATGATTACGAAAGGTGACCGATTTGGGGAGGCTGTGGCAATTTCAGGAACCGTCATTACGACAGTGGTGGTTGGTGCCCCAGGATATGCCTCAAGTAGCGGTGCAGTGTTTGTGTTCGATCTGGTGGGTGGATACTTCCAAAGTCGCCAGATGCTGCTGCAAGAAGTACCTGAAATGAAACCAGGAGATCGCTTCGGGAATGCGCTAGACTTGGATATGCTCTCAACGTTTACGTTAGTTGTAGGCGCTCACCGGCATACTTACCACAGTGATGGCGCAGTTGATGCTGTGAATAGTGGCCTCGTGCTCGTGTTCGTCCGCCGCAGCAGCAACGATATTTTCTTTGCTTTGCAGCAAGTTCTTTATGGTTCGGACACACGTGCGCGCGATCGATTTGGAACGAGTCTAGCAGTTGCGAAGGATACGATTATTGTTGGTGCGCATGAGGCTTATGGGGGCGAGCGCACGATTAGGAAGGCAGTGCAAGCTGTCACTGCGTCCGTTCTAGAAAGTGACCCCACAAAAATCATACAAGGTGGCTCCTTCTTTTTGAGCTTCCTGCTTTCCAACGCTGGAGACGACCCTACAAAAGCGACAACGCTAAAGCGTTTGGAAACACGAGCAATTGCGTTCGATATAAGCGCATCGGGCCTGCAGGCCATTCTAGAAGCTGATTTTGCGCTGGCCAACGTGATTGTTCGTCGCGAGGGTCCAAGCGCATCTAAGGGCTACACTTGGTATATTACGTTTGCGGGGAGCTCTGGTGAAGTGCCACTTCTAGAGGCTGACAACACACAGCTTGCAGGCGGAGAAGTCACACTGAAGTGGGTGAACCACTTAGCTCCAGTACTTCGCGGTAGCGCGTACGTGTTCACTCGTGACGCCAACGGGAAATGGACGGAGCAGGCGTCTATCTTCCCACGAGAGAAGCAATATTTCGCTTGGTTTGGTTCATCAGTAGCGCTTCACAAGCGTACCGCTGTCATCGGAGCACCCAATCTGGATACCTACATATCAGGCACAAATTCGGGTGGTGCCTTCGTCTCCGATATCGGCATTATGTCCCTGCGCTTCTCATCCAAGACGTACAGCGTTCTCGAAGGCGACAGTTTTGATGTGACTGTGCAGCGTTGCAGTCGCTTTGGAGGTTTTTGTGCGGTCGACGTATCTGCTGCGCCACAGCTCTACGTCGAGTATGACACAGGCGATGCCTTCTCCGACCGGCAATCTAAATTGACGTATGTAGCTGTCCTTCCTCATATCGGACCATACAGGAAGCTGTCAAGCCTCGATGCTACTGGCGGCTCGGCGTCAGTGTTCTTTGCTGAGAATCTGGCGGGCCAGGAACCCTTTCCACAGTTGGGCAATGGTCGATGGCTCGCTGCAGATTCTGTTGGTACCGCCAATGGACGAAACCAGTTTTATGGCAGTAGCGAACGCCGGTCGCTTTGGGTGGACGCGCTTTTCGACTATGCTGGTACCTGTGACTATGCTTCAAGCTCTGGCGAGCTATACTTTGACGGCGTGGACGACTTATCTCATACGTTTACGGTGCAAACAACAAGTGACTTCGTAGTGGAGAACCCCGATGAGACCATGATGTTGCGTTTGTCGCTACCTGGTATATGGCCCAGCGTCACAGGAAATCTTTGGTCTACACTTACCATCACGGATAATGGTGATGGTGGCAGCGGGGCGCGTTCATATCTGGCACACTTAAACCCAGAGCCGTCTTTTGCCCAGGCTCGAAGCGACTTCAGCAGGGCTGTTAGCATTTTCAACGCTGGAAATGTTGCTGCGGTTGGTGCGCCATTGCAGAAAACCAATACGGGTGTGCGGTGTGGTGCTGTGCACCTCTTCGTGCGGCGAAGCGGGTTTTGGGAACGCGATGCTACGGTTTTCCCTTCAGATTGTGCTCCAGGCATGCGGTTTGGGACATCTGTAGCAATTGATGGAAGCCTTGGCCCGGTCCGCGTTGTTGTCGGTGCTCCAGGTGCAGATGCTGCGTACGTTTATCTGTATTGGAGGGATGGCTTGACTGCAGCGGGACGATGGTTAGAAGAGACACGGCTTGTCGAGCCTACACTTGTCACGGATGACATCAACCACAACTATGCAGGCCCAAATGCCGTGACGATATTTGGCGATGTGGTAGTCGTAGGAGCGTCTGGGCTGGAACGAGTATTTGTTTATCATCGAGGCCCGGATAGCTTGTGGAAGCTTGTGTCAACCCTGAGTGCAAGTGATCGTGTGCAGTATCAAATTCTAGAGCGCACAGTCGAACAAGCATATGCCTTTGGACACGCTCTGGATATGGATCGCCGAACAATTATCGTCGGTGCCCCGTTCTCTGATGCGGGCACCTTTACAGCGCAGCAATATCACAGCGCAGACTTCGACCAGCGCTTTTTCGGAAAAGGTGCTGCCTATGTTTTCCACCTCGAGGCACAGGAGCAAAGAATTACTCTGCGCACGAGCAACCCGCTCACAAGTGGTACGTTTCGCTTAACAGCAACGCGGCACGGCATTTCAGGAATTACGCGCGCGATCAGCTATAGTGCAGCAGCTGCAGACGTCAAAGCCGCATTGGAAGGCACCAATGGTCAAGATGGAGATGGCTCGACTATTGAAGCGCTGGGCTTTAAACTGCTCGAGGTTGGCCGCACAGGGTCGATGGATCAGGGTTTCACGTGGAGTGTGACGTTCATCGGAGAAATTGTGTCGGTGCCAGTAATGACTCCTACATGGTCAGGATACGGTTGCCCAACTTGCAAGCCACTCAGTAGCACCTTCACCCCCGACCCAGGGAATCAGATACTGGTTTCGGAAGTTGTAGCGATTGGAAGTGGCTGGAAGCAGCAGTCACGGGTCTCAGCTCCGGACGGTAACCCCGGGGATCAGTTTGGTATTAGCGTTGGACTCAGTGGTGAACAGGCCATCGTTGGTGCCGCTGGCTCGAGCGCACTAACCACTACAACGTGGAATTTCGAGACGGGTGATCTAACAGGTTGGGTGACTACGGGAACGGCTTTTGACCAGCAGCCCACGTACGGCGACAACAGCTATGCGCGAATTAACACTTACCGCCCCGTCCCATTGATAGGCGCTTCAGCCCCAGGTCAGCGAGCCAACCACGAAGGTCGCTACTGGGTGGGCACATTCGAGTCACGTCCTGGAGCAGGTAAAGCTACGACAGCGGCTCAAGTAGCAGCTCAGATGTGTGCTTTCGCCAACGACGAGTTGTGCCGGGCACCGAACTACAAGCTACCGAGTGCTAGTACCTCGGCAGGCACCAGCCAAGGAGACGGTCCGCAAGGTACACTTACATCTCTTCCCTTCACAATTGAGGGACAATGGATGTCGTTCCGTGTCGGGGGTGGCTGCGACGTTCGTGTTGTGTATGTGGAGCTCTTGATAGACGGCCAACCCGCCGCAGTATCAGAATCTGTGGCGGCTGAGCAGGTTGCAGTCGAAGTCACTGCTGATGGGACCACGACCGCATCGGCAGACAGCATCCGTCCTGTGACTGCTACCTCAAAGTTGCGAGCCACAGGTCGGTGCCAGGAAAGCATGAATGAAGTCACCTGGGACCTAAGCGCTTTCCAGAACCGCACGGCACAGATACGGGTAGTAGATGCATCCAGCAGTCCTGTATGGGGTCATATCAACTTCGATGATGTGCGCTTTTCGTGGGGAACTACTCGAGTGGCACAGACTTCGACGTCGAGAGCTGGTGCCGCCTACGCATTCCGTCGGCGCGCTCCAGGTACGGGGTTCCCCACTGCGAAGTGTGAGGGCATGAGCCGGTGGACTTGCGAATGGGAGTTCCAAGCACGTCTGGCGGCCAGCGATAAACGAAGTGAAGACCTCTTCGGGTCTAGCGTGGCGGTGGATGATGTAATGGGTGTGGCAGTCGTTGCAGCTCCTGGCCAACGAGGCTTGGATGCAAACAACTCGATCGATCGTGTGCTGAGTGACGGCCTAGACGTAGGCCATGAAGGGCTGGGAGCTATGGAAGAAGTGGGAAGCATTTACGTGTTCCGACGCTCCGACGAGGTGCGTGATGGTGCCGGTGTCTTGCTACGCACGCCCAAGTGGACCCCCAAGGAGGTGCTGAAGATGCAGTACCCTCAGAAGCAGCGCCAGTCTCACTTCGGTGTCGCCCTCGACCTCGACGGGAGTGATCTGATAGTGGGGGCGCCCGGAATCTCGACGTCTCCTATCCTGCCGCAATCGGGCCGTGCATTTGCTTACGATCTGTCCGTCGCGGGTGTGAAGTTCACGAATACGTGGTTTTCTTGCGTCGAGGGCAATGTCGACGGTCTCGTAGGGCTCACACTGTTGCGCCCAGTGACAACCAGCAACTTGACCCGCCCACTCACCATTGGATACGCGACGGAGGACCGCTCCGCCGTGGGAGTTGATGCGCTGAAGTTTGCAGCATGCATGAAGGTACCGTCCACTCAGCGCAAGGACTGCGGCGACTACCAGCAGGCTGCGGGCGAGGTGACGTTCGCTGCGGGCGAGACGTCCAAACTCGTGACGATCCCGATTGTGGAGGACAATTGCCTCGAGCAATGGGAAAAGCACTTCGTGGTGCGGCTGCACGTTCCTGGCGGTGAGCCATTGCTCGGCGAGGATTTTCTCGCCCGCGTGCGAATCGATGACGACGACTTCAACAGCGACCCGTGCTGAGCTAGATACGATTACGATTAGGCATGGAGGTATAGGCAGCAACAGAAGATGATGGAATGGTTGACGCCGACATCGAGCGCTGCAACGCCGGATGGTCTGTGTTGCACAGCATGAGGCACACCAGTTGTAACTTGTCAGCGAAAGCCAGCGGTTTTCTTCGGTCCAGACGAGCAGAGCGCAGATGGTTGGCTTCACTACTTAGAAGCCACTCCATCGGACAGGAATCAGTTCTAAGCTTTGCAATGGGATCGCAGTGCTCCAAGACTGTGGCAGCGGATCTAGCGGTGAAGCCGAGAGGGACGGACTGCGACGACAAGGAGCTCAGCCCCGCAACGCTGTGCGCGACCATGAAGGCGAGCCTCCCCACCGGCACTCGCCATCGAAGCCCTCTCAAGAAGTTCGCCAACTGCTTCACGAGCGTGGAAGCCGTGGACTGGATGCTGCAGCACAAGCAGGCAAGGGACGAGGGCGAGGCAGCGCGCAAATGCCAGACGCTTCTCGCGCGAGGGCTCATCGAGCAAGTCGACGGATCTGCTGAGTTCGAGTGCGACTCCAAGCGGTTCTACCGCTTCACATCTACCGACGCCTACTGAGCGAAGTTAACGTCTTTACAATACATCCCTGCTGCTTCATGGCCTTTAAGATCACCAGCGACTCGACTAAAGTGGTCTAACGGTATGATAGTTGAAGTTGTGGCATCGCTCGACCGGTGCAGCTCTCGGTCGTTTCGAACAAGCACTAAGGGGCTGGACGCGCGCCTGATGCCTCGACAATCGCTCCTTGAACAGAACTCGCTGACAACGATGTAGAGGCCGCCGAAGTCCACGAGCTACGTTGCATTCGCTGCGAGGCGACGGCTGGATACTCTCGAGGTACCGGTGTACACACAAGACAAGCACACACCGTAAGACCAACGTAAAGATGCTCGAGAAAGGTTAGATAGGCTCACGATTGCCGAAAAGCCACGATTGCATATTGCAGCGCAGTGCGTGAGCAGTGCTCTTGGCGCCGAGGATATGCTCGGGAGACAAGTTCAGGCGGCAGCTGAGCCATCATGGATAATCTTTTTAGACTTCAAGTCGGAAAGTAGTCGGAGAGCTCTGCCAAGTTGAGTGAAAGCAGACCGCTCGAAGTAGCCCAGAACGCTGCGCTCGGGCACTAAGCCGCTTCGAGAGCCACACGCGCCGAAGCCCGTCTGGGCTGGGAGAAAGCGGCAAGCGCCACATTGCGAGACGTTGAAGCGCCGAGGCCCGTCTTTCTCCGATACAAAGCTCAGTGGCAAATATGGACCTCGAGAGAGCGGTGGTTGCGGCCCTGCAATTTGTAGTGCCAAGGCCGACTGACTATCCACCAAAATGCAAAATACCCCCCAAGCTCCTGACCGCTTTGGCGAGCCCGTTACAGCTCCATACTAATGGGAATTACATGCCATACATGTAGCAAAGTGTATCACCGAAAAGGTGGGCAGGCAAAGCGGAGCAGAGCTCCTGGGTCTGCCGTTGACGCCAAGTGAGACTTTCTGTGACGCGTGAGTAACAGGAGTCAGCAAGAAGAGCCAGTGCCTATGTGTAGCGCTTCATAGTGACGATCGCTGTTTAGGCGCTCACCTCGGCCGCGCACATGTTAAGCTCTGGCCCTGCGCTGCGACCGGACGGTGTGGGCAGCTCCTCCGCACTCTCCTCTTTGCAGCTCACAGCACAGAGACCAGCGGCTGTCGCCTTCTCGCCCCAAACTTCACGCATTGGAGGTTGCGTGCATTTCCACTTCCGAAGCGACTTCTGTAGCAATGCAGTTCTCCATGCCCACGGCCGTGGAGCGCGTGCCCGAGTCCTCGGCCGCCAACGGAGACCAGGAGCAGGAGCAGGAGGAGGCGCTGCTGCGCCTGGCCGCGCGCATGAAGCAGAACGTCGCGACCGGAGACCGACGCCGTCACATCTTCAAGAAGTACCGCGACTGCTTCACAGGCATGGAGGCCGTCGACTGGATGCTCGAGCAGATGGAGGCCAAGAGCGTGGCCGAAGCTGTGCGCAAAGGCCAAGGTCTGATGTCCCACCACTACATCGAGAAGGTGGAGAAGGAGACCAAGTTCGAATACAACAAGAAGCGCTTCTACCGCTTTACGGCCACGACCCCCGAGTTCGTGCAGGCCGTGGAGCGCCCGTTGCCCAGCGCCACGCTAGACCTGCCGCTCAGTGCCGCGGCCAGACGACGCGCCCTGGCCGCGCTCATCGGCGGCTTCGTGGCCGACGCGGCCTCCACGTCGCTCAACGGCGTCTCCCACCCGGAGAAGACCATCCCGAACCTGCTTCGTCTGGACTTCGATCCGGCCTTCTGCGGCCTCTTTGACACTGCAGACGGCAGCGACAAGAAGGGAAGTCGCTCGAGGATGGAGTCGTCCACGGGCTTCGAGGCGCGCATCCTGCTGCAGTGCATCGCACGCCGCGGACACATCCACGGCTCACAGCTGGCCAAGGACGCGTATTGGGGGTTCAAGAACGACCACCGCCTGCTCAGCGCCTCGTCCAGAGCCTTCATTAAGCGCGTGCACTCCGGCAAAGGCTGGCCGCACTGTGCCGTCAAGTGCCGGTCCATCGACGTGCTGTCGCTCGTCCCGATTGTTGTGGCGCTGTACGCCGGCACCAACCAGTTGTTCACCAAGGTGGACGAGTTCGTCAAGGTCTTTTACGTCGGCACGCGCGTTCGTGACGCGGCGTTAGTGGCCGCATTCGTACTGGAGCAGGTCATCCTCGGAGCTTCGGTGCTGCAGGCCATGCGCATGAGCATCCGCACGGAGCGGCTCAGTGTCAAGCAGCGCAAGGTCATTTTTAAGGCCTTCACTAAGTCGCAACTGCCCAGCTACGAAGCGATTCAGAAGTTCGGCAACCGCGGGTCCCTGCCCGGCGGATTCCACGCGGTGCTGCAGCCGCTCTTCGTGCTCAACGACTACCCGACGGCTGTGCGCGAGAACATCATCGGAGGCGGACGCACTTGCCGTCGCGCCATGTTTATCGGCGCCTGCTTCGCCGCGCAGGACGGCCTTGATGCTATCCCCGAGGGATGGATCAAGAAGACTCAGTACTTTGATTTCATTGAGGCGGACGCGAGCACTCTGGTCGGACGTCGTGAAGCGCAGGGATCGTTCACGGAGGAGGACGAGGAGGACAGACTAGCCGCGTACGTGGACTACGTGCCGCGGTCGTCGATGTCTTCGTCGCGTCACATTGAGCGGCCCGAGGGTCCTCGCCGCAGTAGCAACAATCTCGCGGCATCGTCCATGAGCGAGGCGGCTGACATCGCGTCTGAATTACCCCCTGAGGGTGTACCGTCCTCGCGTCATTCGTCGCGCCGCTCGTCGGGTCCCATTCGTCGTCGCTCGAACAGCTATGCGTCTTCGGGTGGGCTTTCGTCCCCTCGTTCGTGCGCGTCCAACTTCTCGTATGCATCGCAGACCACCACGGCGTCAAGCGTGCGCTCGGTCATCGATCTTGGAGATATGGACAAGTTTTACCAAAGCGGTGTGGGCAACGCTCTGCCGTCGTCGTCTACACCGCGTTCCAGTGGTGGCACTGATGGCCGCTTGAGTTTCGAGATGCAAAAGTTCTTCCAGGCCTACGGCGCTGCTGCTGCTGCTCGCGGCTCTCGTGGCTCTCACGGCTCTTACGGCGAGAATGGCTCGTACGGCAGTGGCTCGTCGACTGTGCGCTCTAGCGACCTCAACCAGTTGCGTCCGAGCGACATGGCCCCGTACCTTCGTCGTAGCTCCGCGTCTGTGCGTCGCAGCGACCCTCGTGCTGGTGACCTCCGTCACAGCTACGTTGCCAGCTCGCGTCGCAGCGACACCAACCTCATGTACGGCAACCAGCAGCCCCGCTACTCCGGCAAAGTGTCTCGTGTCAGTGACCCGAACGCCTTCTATCGGCGCTCGTCGACCTCGCCCGCGTACGTGCCCGAGACTGAGCGATCCGAAGACGTCGTGCTGGCTCACCGCGTATCACTCGACGACGACCAACGCGTGAGTCTGCACGCCATCCTTTAAACTTCACGAGGAGGAGAACTTCAATCGATACACGCGTTCGTCGACGATCGAGCCGTGTAGTGAATGAGTACACGACCTTCGTCTCTTCAAGCAGCAGTGATGGCCAAGGACAGCGAGTTCATCAAGCAGCAGGAGGAGGCGGCGGTGGGTTGTTTAATTTATTTGATATGAGCGCAGCGAAAAAGCAGAGGGAGAAACCAACAGAAACATTTGAGCGTCGACGTGAACTGGTGCGGTAGCAGAACAGGTAGGGAACAAGCAGAGGCCGAAGTAGACAGGCAGGCGATCCTCGGAGCGCGTGGATTTAGCCGGCGTAAGGCAGTCAGTCATACAGTAATGGCGATCGCCATAGTTGTTTTACCCAACACCTTTCGAGTTGCTCGCCTTTGGAATTCTCCCTTACAAATGTACAAATAAGGCGGCGGAGCAGAGGTAGTTCACTTAGTGTGGCAAAACTTAAAGAAAGTAATCTTCGACAGCTGTGAGGTTTGAACTCACGCGGGTTACCCCAATGGATTTCAAGTCCATCGCCTTAACCACTCGGCCAAGCTGTCATCCTCTATAAGTAAGACAATAACAATGTATAAAACCTTGTTCTGCTGAAAAGCAGAAGGTTTTGTTCGAACAACGCTATGTCGAATAAGCTTAGTAAGTACTACATGTAGCACCCCGAGCCGTTCATTATAGGACAGATAGCCCCTCTTCAGGCCCCCTCGCAACATGGAACTTCTACATGTCGATAGGCAACTCGAATCTCGAGTGGCCCAAACTCCAAGGAGACCCTGAAGAGTATGAAGGAAGAGCGGCCGAGATGGGCTCCTAGCTCCTGGCATCGATTAAAGCTACGACCCTGGAAAGTCTCCAAGTTACAAACACAATGGTGTATGAAGGCCATTTGTTCATGGGTAGGTCTCATGAGTTTCACAGTAGAGCAGATACTGTATACATGTACATGTACCATCATCACCAACCATTTCGAAAACGAGTACGCTGTAAGCTTACATGTACATTTTACATGTAGCTTTACGTCTCCACGAGGTCATGGCTGCGTCACGCACTTTGGGAGCATCAGAGTCTGATGCTCCCAAAGATCGTGCAGACTATCCAAACCTGTGGACACCATCGCGTAACATGCCGTCACCGTCACGTGAAGCGCCATAGAGTTTGCACAGCCCGCCTCAATTTCCTTGCTTGTTCGGTGAAAGCTTTGTCGTCATTCTACAATTTGCGCTCAGCAGCCCGAAACAAATTCCAGCCTCCAAGTTCTCAGTCATGCAGATTTCCGCAGTTCTCCTCGGCCTGGTGTCGTTGTCGTCTTCGGTTGTGTCGACATTGGCTGCCCCCAGCGAATCACTTCCGTGGGACGGTCGTGCAAAAGGCTTGACCGTTGACAAGCTTCAGGACAATACGTGACCAAGGTTCTGACGCAGCGCAATGGTAAGGCCAACGGTGCTCCGGCCGACTACGTGACGATCACGGCGGATGGCCGCTCACCTGCTTACAACGGGGACACGGGCGTGATTGACATTGGCGTGGACGACAAGGCCATTTGGAGCTCCGAGACGTACTCGCGTCGCTCGGAGCTGGTGCAAAACATCACCACCAACGCTACCGGCATGACTTTCTTCCGAGCGAGCGTCCTAAAGAACGACACCTTCTTCTACCCCTACGGCTGGAAATTGATCTTCCCGGACTCGCAGCTCTTTGAGATCCGCGTGGATGCCACCTCGGACATGCCCAAGATCCTGTACATGACGAATGGCACGAAGGGAGCTCAGTGGACGAACCGATTCAAGCTTGACACGTGGTACAACTTCGGCGTCGGTGTCAAGCCTGCCTCGACCGGAAAGGGTACGGAGCTCGAGTTCTACACGAGCACGGGCGACGAAGACTTGGCCCTCAACATCACGACGGAGATTGCAGTGGAGTTCCCCTCTACGGTCGAGATGCACTACGGTCTCCTGACGCAATCCAAGTCCAAGACGGGCCCTATGCTCTCGAAGAAGCAAGAGATCATGTCGTTCAACGGCGTTTCGGCCGAGAGCGAAGTCGTGACGACAGCGACTGTCGATGCGACCCAGACCACTTCCTCCGTAGCTGGAGAGGCCGAGGAGGTCCACCAGACTGGCAAGAAGTCGTTCACGTTTTAGACTTTGACGTCCATGTCGATATACGCTGGCCGTAGGAAGACCACATAATAAACGGGCTCTTTGACAGGTTTGCCTTGACGGTACTGTACTTCTTGCTATGAAGGTGGGCGACCAGAGGCATCATACCAGCGGCCAAGTGAATGTGCTGCTTTGTTTGAAAGACGCACCCGGTAACACCGAATGCGAGCACACTGTAGTAGTGCTCGCTGATTTCAAGATGAAGACGACAGCCGTTCCTGCAACCTTGATATACTGTAACACAAAAGCTTGTGATTTGTTGGATTTGCATTGCACTTTGGTACTTACCGTGGCAGGATCAAAGCCTCGAGATCACGACATAACCCCCCGGGATCTTCAGGGGGCGTACGTCCTGATACTATTTGCTGTTATAATAGCTGCCGCCGCCAGGTGTTTTGCGAAGTCATAACTCATGAGCTCATGGAACGCGGCACTCGACTTGATGACCGAGTGCCGCGCTGGGCAGATGATCTCGCCGGTCTGCACGTCCATCCGACGCCAGCAACGGCGATATCATTTGAGCGTGGAGATCGTATCACGTTGGTGCCGACAGCTTAGATACTCACAGCTGACGATCGCCTCGCGAAAACTCGCGGCCCGTTATCCGCGCTCGTGTCATATTCAACGGCCATTTCGAGGCATCAGAAGCATCTCGAAAACCGCGAGCGTGTATAGTTTTTCCTGAGGGCGATCTCGTAACGGACGCATGACACGCCGCAGAAGGAATGACACCAGCTTTGGGGGTCTCCCAGCTGCCGTCGACTGCAACGCGCATTTCCCGATTCGCCCCGCAGCCCGCAGACTGGTTCCTACTCGCCAGACGATCGAACACGCAACTTGCTCGGCCCGAACACGCGCAAGCAAGCGTCGACGCATCTGTGCGCACCTGCAGCCATCTGAAGCGTCCGTCGCCTATCTCGAGAGCTTGTCAAGAGCTTCCAACCAGCTGCAGCGAGCAGCCTGAGTTGGTCCGCTAGCGCTCGTGGTGGCGCTGCTCGGTGACAAAAGTCTCGCTCACAGTTGGACGAGCCACTCCAAGCGTCGACCTTTTGGCGCACATCCCTCGGTAGCGTGACACCCTCTTCGCACTCTTCAACACGCAGCGCTCGCCACACTTGTCCGGCGCAACCTTCTGCCAGCCATGGGCACCGGCCGATACGAGACGGAGACGTCGCTGCGCGCGGCCATCTTCGGCGAGATCCTATTGTGCCGCGACCGCATCTCGCACGAGCGCGTGGTGGTCAAGACCGTGGACCTGCAGCTTGCGCTCAAGCAAACGTCGCGCTCGCAGGAGCTCGTGCAGGAGAACGTGCTGCACGAGGTGGAGGTGCTGGACCGCGTGCGCGCGCTGGGCGGCCACCCGAACGTCATCAACATGCACAGCTACTTCGTGGCCGAGGGCGGCGGCGTGCTGCACATGGTGCTGGACTACTGCGAGGGTGGCGACCTGCTGGACGCCTGCGTGCGGCCCGTGGCGGAGAAAGAGGACGAGGCCAAGACCAGTAGCAGCGACGGCAGCAGTAGCAACGGCAGTCTGGACAACCAGAAAGAGGACGCGACCGCAGCAGCAGTAGCAGTCACTGAGCCACTAGACGAGCTGCTGCTGAGCCCGAAGGACAACAACGGAGCCCTGGTGAACGGCCTGGACGGGTCCAAGCGCCTGCAGGAGGACGTGGCGCACGGTTACCTGGTGGACGTGCTCTCGGGACTGCGCTTCCTGCACAGCCACGGCATCGCGCACCGAGACGTGAGTCTGGAGAACATCCTGCTGCGCGACGGCCACGCCGTGATCGCGGACTTTGGCCTGTGCGTGCAGAAGCCGTCGGGCAGTCCGACGGGCAATGAGTTCCGCTGCGATGAGACGGTGGGCAAGAACTACTATATGGCGCCGGAGATTGTGGCACGCGAGCGGTACGACCCGCGCCGCGCGGACATTTGGTCGGTGGGCATCGCCTTCTTCATCCTGCTGACGTCGTCGCCGCCGTTCGAGCGCGCGGAC
Source organism: Phytophthora lateralis (assembly GCA_000500205.2). Taxonomy (NCBI): domain Eukaryota; phylum Oomycota; class Peronosporomycetes; order Peronosporales; family Peronosporaceae; genus Phytophthora; species Phytophthora lateralis. The sequence continues at coordinate 1,118 of KV724978.1, read as the reverse complement.
CCGTCGGACCCGGGCTTCCGGTACGTGGCCAAGCGCGGCATCAAGGCCGTGTTCACGGCGTGGGGCCTGGGCCAGGAGGTGTCGGCCCCCATGCAGGAGCTGCTGGCGCGCATGCTGAGCGTGGACCCGGAGGAGCGCATCACGATGGAGGAGATCTGGCAGCACCCGGTGCTGAGTCGGCCGAGGTGCGCGTCGCCCATCGACTGCTGAGCGGTGATGAGCATGCGGGTGAAGTGCTGCGGGGTGGAATGTGGATGTAAGAGCTGTGCAGTGCAGGCAACCCGAGGGGCGTGCAGACAGACGGCGAACCGAGGCCGAGTAGTATAAGGCGAATTAGTGATGAGTGTAGTATGAATTGTGCGAATAAAATGGGTATTTTAACGGGCATTTACTTGGCAGTCAAGCTATGGCGATAACGGACCACATTGACCATTTGTTGACCTCTCGCTGGTTATTTAGCAGATGGCTACACTACTTTTTAGCGTCGTTGGCGCCACTCGAATTCAAATTCGACCAAGTGCAGCAGCAGACTCTGCGACGGCCGATGGAGCTGGTGGAGGTGACCAAGAAGACGCGCGCCGAGTGGCTCGTGCAGGCCGTGCGGCTGGAGAAAAAGTAGCGCTCGCAACCACCTCAACTAGCCATTTGGCGCCGTCACCACCAGCCTGGTGGACGCCGTTGCTCGTCGTCGTCGTCTCACGTGTGCGTGCTTCCCGCCTGCCTATTGTTCTCGCAGGAGTTTCTCCAAGAGCGACAGCCTGGGCCAGCGCTTGGTGGAGGACGCCATGAAGCCGTGAGATTCGGTCGTCGTGCTATTTAACCCATTATTCCCCGAAGGGCGTCCTATAGGTACTTAGCCTACAGAGTCCGAAAGGGCTAATGCCTGAGCCGGCTATCGCCATGCAACCCTCCCCACCTCCAGATAGGCACATGGCGACACTAGTAAACTTTTCTGCTACGTCTTGTCTTGAAGCAAACTTGGACGGTGCTCAGTCTCGTCATGCAAATCGCGTGACGTGACATCCGTTGAGCAGTTCTCGAGTCGACGCAGCATTCTCCTCCAGCCTTACGTCCGCGCTGGGAGGTCCGCCAAGAATAGCATTTTTAGATGTGGCGGG
>KV724977.1:0-80184 GCA_000500205.2 Phytophthora lateralis | reverse complement strand
AGGACGACAGCAATGACAAGAAGGGAAGTAAGGACGACAGCGATGACAAGGAGGGGAGCAAGGACGACAGTGACGAGAAGGAAAATAGCGGTGACGAGAAGGAAGGCGAGAAGAAGGAGGGCGGAGAGAAGCAAGCGGCAGGAGGTGCTCAGCAGCAGAAATAGTCGTGACGTTTGTCAAGTCAGGATCTCCAGCCACAGCAAGTGGGCTAACGAGACAATGTGCAGGTTGCGTGTTCACCACACTGTAGCACACACTTGTTTCAATTTGAGCAGATCAACGAACTTTTGTCGTCCCACAGCTGCGTCCACGACCGTAGTTGAGGAGAAAGAAAACAACGTAAAAAAAACAAGTTACATGTATAACGAGAAAATGGTCAAATATAATATTTGCCAAGATATGATATGACGGTGCAAATTGAGTTGATGCAATCACATACCGGTACGTGTATGACAGCGCTGTGGTCCTCTTATGAATAATACCGTATAATAGTACTAATATGAAGTACCACAACACACCGTCATGACTAAGGCGAGGGAAGCGCACGTTTCCAAAGGAACGAGGCACACCGAACGATGCATGCCAATCGTTGGCCAAGATACTATTGTGTCTTGCTGTCGTTTTGCCGGAGCTTCAGCTAGCGTTAATAAGTACTATTTCCTTACAGGAAATTTTTCTTAAAAATATTGTTTTGCTTGACGGGAGGGGCGGGATCAGGTCGTACAGGTACAGACTGTTCGATGGTACTTAAAACACACATTTGCTTCCTTCACATTTGCATGCTTTAGTCTAATGCGAACACGTAAAACTACACATCGTCTCTTGAGTCACTGGAGATCCTGACTTGACAAAAGCTACGCCTGTTCTTGTTGCTGAGTCTATTCTTCACCTCCAGACCCTTGCTTCTCTTCACCCGCCTTCTTTTCGCCCTCCTGCGTTTCACCACCCTGCTTCTCCTCGCCCTCTTGCTATTCGGCACCGCTCTGCTTCTCAGAACCTCCCTTGTCGTCACCACTACTTTCCTTATCATCAGTATCATTCTTGCTCCCCTCCTTCTCGTCGGTGTCGTTCTGGCCCTCCTCCTTCTTGCCGTTGTCACCGCTACTTTCCTTCTCGTCGGTATCGTTCTGGCCATCTTCCTTCTGGTCGGTGTCATTCTTGCTTCCCTCCTTCTCGTCGGTGTCGTTCTTGCCCTCCTTCTCACCAGTGTCATCCGTTTGATCTTGCTGGTCTTCTGGGTTTTCTTGGTCTTCCTGGTCCTTCTCGCTCTTGTCACCCTTGTCCTCCGTGTCACCCTTGTCCTCCTTTTCACCCTTGCCACTCTTGTCCTCCTTTTCACCCTTGCCGCTCTTGTCTTCCTTATCGTCTTTGCCTTCCTTGTCACCCTTGCCACTCTTGTCCTCCTTGTCGCCTTTGCCTTCCTTGTCACCCTTGCCACTCTTGTCGTCTTTGCCTTCCTTGTCACCCTTGCCACTCTTGTCCTCCTTGCCACTCTTGTCCTCCTTGTCACCCTTGCCGCTCTTGTCCTCCTTGCCGCCTTTGCCTCCCTTGCCCTCCTTGTCACCGCTTTGGCCGACATCCTCCATGTCGCCCATGCTGCTGCTTTCTTGAGTTTGGCTGGAGCCGCTCTGCACCGGAGAGTTCTGCGTCTGCTCCTCAGTCGAACCACGGAGACTGCCAGCTCCAAGCCGACGGCCAACCTGCAGCTCATTCACCATGTGGTTTGTAGTCACTTCAGTCACTAAGCTTAACGTTGCGGTGGCAGGGGCGGCAGTCGCAGCGATGACAGCCGCGGCTAGCGCGATGACGTGGGAAATCTTCATGGGTACTTGAACAGTTAGGTCGTGGAAGGAGCGCTTTGTGTTGCTCTCAGTAAATTGCAGAATGAGCTCCACTGCGTCCTGCACGGCAGAACTTCTAGCAGATCACATCTCGATCCGCACTATCCTGGAGCTTCAATTCCCTGATTAATGTTTCGATTCGACACTTTAGGTTTTCCCCTTTTAATCGTGTGCTCCAAGCAATCAATCTATACAAGTAGGTTCTCATTAGGGGAGGGTGACGAGACAGCCCGCTGGCTGGGCTCCAAACCCTCCTGCACTGCAGCCTGTAGTGCGCTTCATTCTGCCCCACCGTTGCCTACCTGTCGAGATCGTATCGGAACTCATGGCTGTATGCTGCCCGACGATCAAGGCTCAAAGTAAAGAATTCCGGATTAGCAAACCAACCAAGAATACGATTTCTTGTATTCCATGGCCCAGCGCTGCGCTTCAGGCTGCGTGCTCCGGGAGCGGCACTACTGTATTGCCTTCTAATTAACCGCCGACACCTCCTGTCCCCTCCTCACGAATTGCTAAGCTTCAGTCCAACACGGAGTCACTTCTGTTTTGATTGAATCTACTTGCATAGATTAATTCCTCCCTGTGCTTTATTACTTACAGACTTCAAATCAATCTTACCCTACAGCCTGCGGCCCAGACACCCGGTCAATGCCGAAGATGCTATCATTAAGATCGCAATGCGTGTGTTTCCTGCCAAGTATCCCTTAACAGCTTCACAACTCCCCGACGACTATTAATACGGGTCTTGAGAATTTCGACTGCCTTAGTCAATTTCATCACCGCGTGCTGCGGTGCAGGAAAAAGCTGGCCATTCGACAGTCCTTGTCCTCGCAATCCTTGACAGTGACTTGAATTGTCCCTAGAACACGCGATTCTTGGCCCGCAACAGCCACCGAGAACGTGAAGGCATCCGTTCCTCGAAAACCTGCCTGCGGGACGTACTTGACCACTCGATCGCCAACCACACGCAACAACTTGAGCGCCTTGTCACCCTCGAGTCCCACATAAAAGTACGGGTCCAACTTAATAGCTGCCAGGCACTCAGCATCGCACACTAGAGACGGAAGCCGGAGCTGACGCTCGCTGGGGTCACGCAGAACTGGTAAGCCCCCGTACTGCTCGTAGCTCAGTACAAACTCCTTCAACTCGCGGTCACGAGTGAGCGTAGGTAGGTCCATGTAGTTGTTCGGAGAGTATCGGCGAAGATACGTGTCCGCCTCCATGGAGTCCATGAGGCCGTTGCCATCCACGTCGACGTGATCGCGCTCGGTCTCGTTCAGTGCGATGTACAGCGTCCCATGTCTCGGAAGCGCATGGAGTTGAGCCTGAAAGTCCATGAAGTACGACAGCGTTTCTCCTGCTTGGTTTGTGATGTGCAGTGCCCAATCCGAGATGCCGCCGGCAGTGGCATTTGATCTCTCCTGCGTGCTTCCATTGATAGCCATGTCTGCAATCGCCAGAGTCCAAGCCCCATCGCTAGACATCCCACCAAAGGCATACCGGAACGGTTCTTCCGGCGACCAAGACTTGCCTCCTGGATGATACGCCGTTCGAACGGGGGTGCCTCCGGAGTATTGCGATAGCCCGTAGTTCTGCTCTGCGAACACTTCGACTTCGGCGAGTGACAGAACCCCGCGCGGCATCTCCGCAACGAGTCGCACGTACTGAGCTTTGGTGCCGAGTGGGGGAGACACGGAAATGACGCTGCGATTAGCTTGGCGCAAGTCGACACGGTACGCGAAAGTGGAGCGCTTGTACGCATCTGCGAAGCTCTCGACGTCCAGTACGGCCGGGCCATCAAACAACAGAACCCAGAACGGGAACATGGCCTGCTCAGGGTCTCGAATTGCTGTGGTGGCAGTCGCCTTCGTTGCTCCCTCCTCCCGATACACGACGGGGTCGCTATCGTCATCGATCGACAATGGCGCCGTAAGTTTGAGGACTCCTGTGCCACCGCACACGTTGTTCTCGCCTACAGATAAAATTTCTGTCCGCGGGCTGTCGAGGAATGTAATGTGCCATGTGAAAGCTCCGTTTTGAGATAGTGCGGCGTTCCGGGGCTCGCGCGTTACGTACACGCGTGGCACGAAAGGTCCTAACGTCGAAAGCTTCGACTGAATCGACTCCTCCAGTCCGACGCCTGGTGTTGCGACCTGCTTGTTTTCGTCTGCAGTCATGGACACCGCGTTATAACTAATAGGTTCCGTTGCCAGTCTTTGCTTGCTGTTTGGAGTCGTGAAGATCAGGGTAAAGTCTCCCGTTACAGGGGAAGTGCCGTCGCTCGAGTCCACGTACAGGGTCAAGACGGTTGCTTGGACACTTGGATAAGGCTCCGCGACCCATATACGAATCGTGCCGATTGTGGAGACGTCTACGAGTCGCAGCTCCCACCACGAAGACTCGTTGACTGCGTCTGCAGGTAGTGTCCGAGCCACGGTTTGGGTCGACACTGCCACGCCTCGAATTCTACCGTCGATAGCATTTGACGCCTCGCATGAGCCGCTTGTTGAGCTTTGCAAGGCGGTGGCACCACCATCAATAGCCAAGTTTTTGCCACCGTCGAAGTCTCTGAAACTATAGTCCCAACCAACGCCGCTAGTTGGATTGCGCGCTTCAGAGGCAAGTTGTGCGCGGTTCGTCAACACGGCAGGGGTGTCTGGCACGCCGAAGGCGTCTCGTACTGCACAGCAAGCATCAAAAATGATACTTTGACGATAGCCATGGAAGACCCGAGCTCGTAGATCTTGTGCTCTGGGGTGATACAGCCCGCGTAGCACCACCCGCACGTCTTGTATGAGGTGAAACTTGGACGAAAGACCGGCCGTCCTGGTTCGAACAAGGCTCACATCCTCCAAGTCGGTCGGTATCAGCTCCAGGTCGGCGTCCAAGGTTGCAAGCGCTGCGAGTCGGGAGATTCGGCTGCCATTAAGCTCAACCGCTGCGTGTGCGTCGTAGGAGAAATCCTCCAGCTCCGTGTCATCGCTTCTCACCGTAAAGAGGAACACCGACTGCTTCTGTGAACTTCGCGAGGAGTCGAACGTGGCGACGCGCGATGAATTCTGGATCGACAGACTCGGTAGTCCGCCTGTTGTGTCCACTTGAACCGGCGTAGACCATTCCACCACGACATCGATACTCTCGCCAGTGATATACGTCCCAGGGCGTTTGTTAGTGAATACGTGTGCGACTTGAGGTCGGTCCGTGTTGATACGAAGAGCGTGAGCGTAGCTCAGACTACGGTACAGGTCACCTGCGGCATCCAGACTCTGCTGAGTGGTTGCAGGAGCACCCCGAAAACACCCGAGCAAGTACGGCGCAACCAACGTCACATGGTAACGGTACGTGCCATCGTCGCCCACGCGTCCATTGCAGGCGTCTAAGTCTGTTGGCATTTGACCGTTTTCAGCGTACGGACCGTAGAGAGGAAACCCGTCGAACGCGAAGCCTATCAATGGCGATGGCTGGCCAACACGATCGCCAAGTTTGTGAAGCAGACAGTCTGGAGACGCATAATATCTGTAGTCACCCCCGGCATCCACAAGGCCGTTGCATTTGTCTAGCAGCACGTACGCCCGATTCTGGCTACTGAGCACATTGCCGCTGTACACGGCCGAGTCGGCCGCAAAAAAGGGCACGCCGTTCAGCATGACGCCGATCGGTGTATCGAGAGGTAGCGACGTCCTGGTTGCAGTGATTTCTGGGCGTCGCGGGAACTGAAAGACGTAGTTTTGTTCGTGGACCGTGTACCGATTGTAAACGTTTGGAAAAGGTCCGTAGCTGCCAGCAAGAGGAATGCCCGTGCTACGGACAATCACGGTGGTTGACGTGTACACCACCGACACGGCATCAGGGTTAAGCCACGCTGCAGAGTGAAAATTATTGGGGTTTTCATCGATCACAAAGCTTTCGAACCGACTCAGCTCCGATAGTGAGAGACCTTCCACTGCTGAAATGTCAGCAGGGTAGCGGAAGACAGCTAGCTTGGACTGCGAGGTCGACGTCGCATCGATTGCTTTCAAGCAAGGCATGAATGGTGAAGCTGAGGTTTCCGGAGGCACGAGATGGTAGCCGTATTGGCCATTGATCCGCGTGCGACCATGACACTCGTCTAAGTCACTTGGCAGCTCTCCGTTTTCATTGTAGTAGCCATAGACAGGGTAACCATCCAGCGCATACGCGACGACTACAGAAGGAGGTTGAAATGCAGCAGCGGACACGCTTATCATAGGGTCTCGTGGTTCATGGATGGCTTTCAGGAAGCATGTCGGGAGTTCCACGTAGAAATAGTGACCTTCTCCATCGATAGCTCCTCCACACTCATCGGTAGCACGAGCGCTTTGGTTGTTGCTCTTGAACAATACACCGTTGAGAAACACGCCAATGAACCGGTCAGCAGCTACTCGCGAGAGATTCAGAGGTTGACTTTGCTGGGTCGGGAACCGCTGCAGCTCGATGAAATACTTCTGCTCGACGATTTTCTCGCCTAGTTTGGTATCGTGACTTGGAATTCCGTTGCTGTAAATGTTGATACTTCGTCGCTGGTGGGAAATGCTGAACTCGTTTTCAAGCGGCGGAATCAGCGTTAAATCGGCCTTAGCGATGCCAGTCGTGGGTTCTACTTGTAGTACGTAGATAACGTCGTCCGAGGACGTGGCAAAGCGTACCTCAGCCCACTCGTTCACTTCCGGTAGGTGCAAAATGGCGTCAGTCACAGGGTTCGTAGCTGTGCGCTTGATACTGCTGCCGATACCATCTAACCGCAAGGCGTTTGCTGTACTGGAACAGATCACGAGTTTCTCCCATTTGCGTAACGTTGAGGTGCTTCGCTCTGCGGGTGGGCAGCGTGTGTACTCCAATCGATCAACGCGATCTCCGAGTTGAACTTGGTATTCAAAAAGCAACACGGAAGTACCCGATCCAGACGCGTATGTCGCTTTTTTAGCAGCCTCTGAGGAATCAGGATTCCCCGTTTCAAGACGTAGTGTAGGATTCGGTCCTGTCACCGTTACAGGCGCGGAGAATGTCACTGAAAGGGTGATCGTATCACCTGCTGTATAGATCCCATCAGCCATTGGACTTCCCACGCCTAACACTCGAGGTGGCTCTAAGGTGTCAAGATGAATATCTCGATTGTTGCTCAGACTTCCAGTCGCTCCAGGTACAGGGAGACGCAGTGACGCAAATCGAAATTGCTTCTGCTCAGCTCCTGCTGCAGTCAGTTGTGCACTTGGAGAATTCATCGAGAGAGCGTCAATTCCTGCGTATTCCAACGGCAGTGCCATGTCACCTACTCGGACAGTGTAGACAAAGTTCAAGACATTGGTTCCAGAACCTCCGATATACGTTGCCAAAGGCTCAGCAGCACTACCGAGAAGTGCGTCCACGGCTGCATTCGATGCGATCGCAAGTCTCAAGCGTGGTGTAGCTCCGACTGGAACAAGAACAGGTTCTGAAAAGGTGACGGCAATATCAATCGCTTGACCGGTGCTGTAGACTCCGTTCGACAACCCGGACGACACAGACGTAACTCGTGGTGATAGAGCATCGATTCGTAGTGCGGATGCGAAGCTCAAACTATTCAATGCTCCAGGTAGTGGTAGTGTATTCGTTGCTTGTAGTGTTGGCACCGCAGTAGACTGAAGAATGGAGCATTGCAGACTGTCAGCTGCGGCGTAGTCAAGGCGTGCAGAGTGGTCACCGGATTCCACCGTGTACACAAACTCTAGTAAGGAAGTGGTAGACCCGCCAGCATAAATCGCGTGTCGGAGGCTAACGTCTCCGATGGAAAGCGTAAACGTACACGATTGAGACGCTGCAACACTGACAAAAACCGGGAACGTGAAGCGTACTCGAAGCCGAAGTTTATCGTACAGTCCGTACGTTCCATCGCGACTGCTGCTGTAGACATTTACTACCGCTGGAGGCGTTGAAAACACACCAATCGCTGAAGAATCCGATAAGCTTCCAGGCTTTCCAGGAACCGGCAGCTCCAGATTAGCTGCCGTGGTTGGAGTAGTGGACAAGGCCAAGATTGAGCCGGTGAATGCCGTCGTGCTGGCATATTCCAGTTTCGACGTTGAATCTCCGTTCTCAATTTGAATACTAAACACGAAAGTGGCACTTTTGTTGCCCGAGGCATACGCTGCTGCTCGAGTTTTGCCATCGAATTGAAGCAGCAGCGAGGGGGCAGGCCCTACCGGGGGATCTCGTATCGCAACTTTTCGTGAAAATTCCACGACGAGATGTAAGGTATCTCCCACTCCATAGTTGTCGTTGGTGTCTTTGCTGTAGACACGCTGCACAATTGGTGGCGTCGAGGCGATTTTGATCTGGTAGTTTGCCGAAAGACTGCCCGGCTTGGTTGCAGCTGCGAGACGGAGAGGTACGTAAATCCCGTTGGCGTCCGAGATCACCCCTCCATTGAGGACTAACCCACTCGTAGAGGCAGCTTCGAGTACCGAACAACTATCGCCCGTGGCCACGGTATACTCGAACTGCAGGCGCGATGTCCCAGTCCCTCCAATATACGTAGCGTACGCAGCTGTGTTTGCGTTTAGCTGAAGGTGTGGCGATCCTTGAACAACGGTGGAACCAGTGAAGATGACAGAGATTACAATTCGCTGGCCAGGAGAGTACACGCCATTCGGGACATCTGCCTGAAGTTCTTTGACTCGAAAGCCATCGGTGCGAACGAAAATCTTGCGATTGTTTCCAACGAGACTGAGGACGGCATCGGCGCGCACGGCAACTCCTGGTACTGGCAGCATGATATTTGCTGCCAGCACCGGTTTGGAAGAGCGACCAAGAATTTGCGCTTGGTCCTGCAAAAGCTCCTTACCACCAAGAAGAGGGCGGAGAATGAGCGAGTTTTCGTCCAAGATGTCTAGTGCCTCATTACCCGAGTTGTCTCCTTCTTTGGGGAAGTACGAGAACAGCAGGGTATTCGTGCTTGACCCGTCAATATACACTGCTGTGCGCTGATATTCTGACGGAACATTGAGTATGAGCTCGGGGATGCCAATCACCACTACGCGTCGAGAGAATAGCAGCAAAACGTCGACCTGTTCGCCTACATCGTACGTCCCATCAACGGCAGTTGAGCGAATGTCGATGACAGCAGGAGGCATTGAATTCACCACGAGGTTTTTGCTGAGAGACAAAGAGCCCTTCAAACCAGGAGCGGATAAAGCCGTCACCGCTGTGGTGTACGGATGTGTGGATGCTCGCTTGATCTCTGCGTGCTCCGCGAGTAGCAAGGACATCACGAAATAGACCTGGTTGTCTCCGACATGATCGTCAACCACATCAAGATCGGTGCTGGAATCTCCGATACTGACGTCGTACTGGAAAGTAAGTTTTACGGTGTTGTTCCCCGACGCCAGGAAAGCTCGCGCAGGTGTGTCGCCCGTCGCCAACAGGAGCACAGGAAACCCAAAGACCACGACAGGTAGAGAAAAAATAACGTCAACTAGAATCGAATCCCCCGGGTAGTACGTGCCATCGGGCGTTGGCGAAGTCACTTGAACGACACTTGGTTGTGTCGGTTTGATTGCAATCGTGCGGGCTCCACTAAGCGAGTTGCTTGTCTTCGGTGGGGGGAGCGTTAGAATGGCGTCTGTGGTCGGACGCGTTGCATTCCGCTTGATAGCCCAACCGCCTCCGTTTAGCACTAACGCAGCAGCGTCCATATAGTCGAGCTTCTCACAATAATCTTGTTGGCCTGCTGTGTACTCGAAAGTCAGAACGTCTGAGCCTGAACCTCCAACGTAAGTAGCAACTCCTTGAGAGCTTGTCAGCAAGTGCAGTTCGTCGCTTCGGAGTGCCAGCGTCGGAGGACTCGAGACATCACCTTCGACTACAGCCACTGGATAAGTGAAGATGACCTGAATTTGAAGCAGCTCTCCAACTCCGTACTCCCCCGACGGATTTTTGGCTGTCACACTAGACACTGTGGGGGCCGTAGTGTCGATAGCCAACTTGTTATTGAAACTCAAACTGAGGGAATTCGAGGCATCCGGGAAGAGCGTGAAATCTGGATCCTGGCCAAAGACGTCGCGGATAACGGCCCCATTGAGCTTCATCGCGTCAGTTCCGAAGATTTCTAGCTTCGGCGACGACTCTCTAGTCTGGACAATGTAAGTGAACGACAGCACGGTGGTCGTAAACCCACTTTTGTCGATGCACGCGGCAAAGCCAAGCGGGTTGGACTGCGTGGACAGCATCAAGATGGGAGCCCCAGCTACACTCTCGCCGTAGGTTCTGGAGGTTGTTCCGGGAGTTCTTGGCATGACCAAATAATGCCGAAAGCGCAACTTTACGGAGTACCCATCGTACTCAGTCCACAAAAGACCAACCTGAGGCTTCGCATCTGCAGAGGTGGAACAAACAAGAGTCGAATCGATCGCATCGCGTTTCGGATTGTGGTTCAAGTTGCGCTGGCTTGTAGCAAGAGTCCAACCAGTGTAAACGTTGGCATCAATCGGTAACGTAGCCAGCTTTACAACATAAGCGCCATCGGATGCAGATACATCGCTGCTACTCTCCAAATCCAGCCATGACGAGTAAATGTTGTCCCCACAGGTTACAAATTGCTGTTTGATCGCGTTGGGGTCCACCTGGTCGACTGTTGTATTATCCCCTTCTGCAGCATTGATCGTTTGTGGGATGCTACCGGTGACGGAAGCCTCCCAGTCCAAGTCTAGTACCTGGCCCGTGATGATTTCTGAAACGTTGCTAGTTGCAGTGTCTCGATACCATGATATCACCAGTGCCATGTCCTCGATCCCCTTTCTTCGGACAGCAAACTGCGGACTGTGCGCTGATAGGAAACTATAGGCAGGATACGTCGACGGTAGCGCTTCCAGGTACGTCCACGTCGAGAAATCACGCGTTTGGATGTTCCTCCTGGCTATCACAATTTCATATGCTCCATCTGCGTTCATCTCTGCCCACGAAACGTACATCCTACCACGATAAACGACTGCTGTGGGATCATCTGCGTCCATCAGCGCGTTCTTGTTGAGGCCCGAGTTCAACTGGTTGCCATCGTGGAAAATCCAAAGGGGGGCATCCGTATCGTAGTTCAGAATCGCCACACGGATCTGTCCCATCAAGCCTGTGCTCCCAACTGGAAGCGCGTTCTCTTTCCACACTACGACAAGCTGCAAATTGTAAACGAGAAGCGCTGGATCACTCGCTGTCATTGCCATGTTTTTGTTGATGCCCATGTTGGGTAGTAACGTCCACGGGGTGATCGAAGTCAGACCTTCGAACAGAGCGCAGAAGAGCAAACCGCCTTCATCCCAGGCAGCGTACAGCTTCTGCTGCCACACTGTCATCGCCACCTTTTCGATAAAACTGTTTGGCACACGATTTATAGCAGTCATGGATGCAGTCGTCACGACATCAAGCGTGCTGCTGGAAAATACGCGGAGGTAGAGGTAACTTTTGGTTGGTGCTGTCAGCTGATCCCGTTCAGTCCACATGATGTAAATGTTGCCTTTGAATTCCACCGCAGTCGGGTATTGTGCGTGCCAATCTTGATTTCGGTTGAGGCCAGACAAGAGCACAATTGGTTTCGAGAAGGTTACTTTGATCTCGATGAGCTCTCCAGCGCCATAGACGCCGTCGTCGTGAGTCGCAGCCAATTTTACGGTCGCCGGCACAGAATACGCGTCGACTTTTAAGACCGCGCTGCCTGACGCCACTAGCATTAGTCTTGGAAGAACTGTCGACGCTCGAACCGCCATCGTCGAGGATACGCCGTAGATTTTGGCGTCACTAAGGACGGTAGAACTTGCAAATGCCAAGTTGTCACTGTAGTCTTCGGCCTCGATGTGGTACTTGAAAGCAACGTCAGTAGGTTGCGGCTGGCCTACAAATTTCGCAAATCGGTTCGGGACAAGGACACCAGACGGTCGCAAGGAGCCTGTCACCAACTCAACAGTTGGAGTGCCAACCACGGACACCGGACGAGAAAACACAAAATGAAACAGGATTTCTCCCGGAGACACCGTTACCGGACTCGCTAGGGACGGGAAGCCAACACCGTAGGTTCCTGCGGCCGAGTCCGACACAATATTGACGATAGTTGCTGGTGCTCCATCGATTTTGAGTGTTTTCACCTGACCAAGACTTCGAGGTCCGGTCGAGACTGGCAAAAGAACACTAGCAACGATTGTAGGCGATCCAGCTCGACGCATGATGGAAGCTGCGCCACCGGCAAGAGCGATGTTGGCGCTGACAACGTTGAGTACTGCGGCCGTTTCTCCCGCTCCAACAGTGTAGTGAAATACGACCTGGGTATCCGTGCTTCTAGAAATAAGAGCTTCTTGTGCAGCCGACGAAGGCTGAAGAGGGTCACACATGTCGGATACGAACAGTTCAATAGCTGAAGGAACGTCGACGACTTTACTGGAGTTAAACATAATCTCGAAGCGATTTCCGTTCTTCTCCTTGGCCATTGTGACGGATAAAATACCAATACGAACGATCGCTTTAATCTCAAGAAGCCGCGATATCAACGACGTCGCGGCAGCACTTGCAGCGTCGTTAAAGTCAATGCAGCCGGACATTTGGCCGTCATAAACGATGGTGAACTGTCCTGACGTTACGGGGTCAACAGCATTTACTCCGATGTCAAGCAGCTGACGGTACCCAGCATAGGTGAAAGTCGCTGTTCCACCCGAGTTGAGCGTGAGAGAAGGAGACCCTAATACGGACACGTCTGTCGAATACGTCACAATGATGTCCACGATATCGCCCGCGCCATAGCCAACCCCATTTGCTACGGTATCTGGCCAACTAGAAGAAACGTTCACGATTTGAGGTTGCGTGGTTTCGACAACCAGCGCATTATTCCCCGCAAGGCTGGTAGTACTAGCCGGATTCGGGAGGGTGATATCGGCATCAACTCCGGAACCAGAACACAAGGCACAGCGTATGCGCGAGATCGGAACTGTAAAGGTTCGCAGAGCATTCACCGATGCGTAGTTCAGATCTAGTGACGTGTCTCCAGTCTGCACTTCGTAGTAAAATTTCAGGACCTTAGTACCGCTCCCCGAAACGTAAAAAGCTTCACCTTTCGAGTTGAGTTCCAGGATCGGTTTTCCTTGGACGACGACTTTATCCGAAAATTCCACCAGCACAATGATCGCGTCTCCGGCAGTGTACGTATCATCAAGCGTCGAAGTGTATACTCGAGAAACTACAGGAATTTTATCCCCCCGTACGACTGACATGGAACTTGCTCGGTCTTCCGACCAAAGCGCGAGCGGTGGAGGGGGAAGCGTCAACGATGCAGCTAGCGTTGGATTCATGGACGACCGAAGTATTGTCCCTGTCAACGATGTCGTACTCTTGTAAGTGAGCGAAGTAGCTTCATCGCTGGCCTGGACAAGATAACGGAACGAAATGGCTTCAGACGCAGCTCGAGAAGCACGAAAATCGGCATTTGACTTCACTGAAAGCCCGGTACAGGTCACAGTAACGCCGTTTCCGTTTTTACAAGTGAACGCGGCACACCCAGCATCCTGAAGTGCAAGCAGTGGCTTCTTCACGTCGTCTGGGCTCTCAAAACTCACATAGTACTTCGCGCCGTACACAAAAGCAGAAGGATCTTTGACAACTTGTACAGGAATGACGCGGTTGCTGTCAAGGTTCCGGAATAACGCCTCCATTGAGCTTGTTGGCCCCTTTGCCTGCACATTCCATGCTATACATCCACTCGTGACGTCTCCGAGCTGAACTTTGATTTCTCCCGTCAAAATCTTCAAGTTTGCGCTGATATCAATCGTCTGTATAGCTCCATAGACGGCTGGACAGCTCGATATACTTGCAGGGACCAAGTCAAGCATGTCACCACTGTTTCGAAACTCAATGGCATAGCGATAGCCATTCCGTAGCGTGCGTCTAGATACTGACCGAATCCCAATCGTATTGATGACGGTGAGTGCATTCAATTTGGACTGTATTTCCTGCACTCCATCTTCGTCTTTTGGGAGAAGTTGGATGCAATCTGTAGTCAAGATGGTTCCCACACCGACACCAGTGATGAAGTTACCGTAGGATAAACGAAAGCCACCTCCAAGCACTGGACTCGCCATATTGACACCAACGTCGAACTCCTGCAAGGCACTTCGTGTTGTGTACAACGCGTCTCGAGTTACGGGCCCTGTGTCAATCGTTAGCGTGGGGGTCCCTGTCTGAATAACGACAGGGAACGAGTAACGAACAAGGACATCAACCACACCTGCGGCAGTCCGGATGTCCGAGTTCTGGTTCGGCTGCACGAGACCAACATCGCACGGAAATCGAGTTGAAGCTGAGCACGTGAACTCCTTGCACGTTGTATCGGGGATGGATTTGACTTGGAGGGGCTGCAAGCCCATAGACGGAAAGGAAAACGTGATCGTGTAGCGGTACCCATCGTGAAATGCGGTAGTATCCTGGGTGACCAAGACGTTCAGAGCCAAACCCGGAATCGACTCCAACGCAGCTTTAATTGAGTCTGTTCCTGTTGCAGGTGCGTTCCAACTGATGCATGTTGTCTCCATCGCATCGCCGTAGATCAATTTGTACTCGCCCTCTGTGATACTGGCAACATTGAATACGTCAATGGTCTGAATTGTGTTGACAGACGTGATTGAAGAATAAACATCTCCCGAAAGTGAGACGTTTTCCACTGTTGGTTTGGATGTTTCAACGCGAATCGAGTGACTAAAGTCCAGTGACCCGGGCGTGTTCAACTCTGGAAGCAGCAAATTCGCAGCCGTCACGGACGTCGTTGATTTACGCAGAACGCAGCCTTGGCTAATTGGCTGCCATTCCTTGATAGACGAAGCCAACGCGCTACTTCTGACATTGAGCATTCCATTTGAATGTACTTCCTGCCAGACTGCATAAAGAGTATCCTGGGACCCCACAGCTAGGACTGGTTGTGAAGCAGCGTGGCTGGTATCGTCGTTCAGAGCTGATACCTTCTTCCCACCATCTTGAAACTTCCATATACCTGTGGTCAACAACTTTGCCACTCGAATTTGAGTTGCAGCGCTAGAAGTTTCAATTTCATCCCACGTTGAGAACAATTTTTCAGTCGTTCCGATGGTGTGCACTGCTAGTCTGAGATTTTGCGCTGCTTGACTTGCATCAAAGTTCAAACCTTTTCCATTATCCAGCCGTGTCCATTGTGGTGCCACCAAGTCTGCATTAAACTTATTCACAACCACCACCGATCCGGTTCCCGTGGTGGCTTCATGCCAACCTACCACGACGTTCGTGCTCCCTACACATTGAATTGACGGCGCTTTGGCTGCCTTTTGCGTGTTGGAGTTTAGTCCAGTTGCTGCGTTCCCGTCAATGAATTTCCACACTGGAACTACATCCGAACCTGTTTGAACAGCCACACGAATTTGAGAAATGCCAGTCGCGGTAGCTGTTTCCTCCCATGTAGCGTACAAAAGCTTCACTAAGCTGCCTTTGGCGGCACAACTACACAAACGAACACTCTGGGCTGACTGCGCGGTGGCAAAATTCAGTCCACGCGCATTCAGGTTTCCATCGACAAACGTCCACGCCGGTGCTGAGTCCACGCCGTTATAAACCGCAACGCGGATTTGAGTGATCCCTGATGCGCTTTCATGCCACGCAGCATATAACTTTGAATTGTGTACTATTGCGTGAGGTACAGCTGCATTTGCTGTTGTCACTTTGTTGACCCCGACAGCACTAACAGGTTTACCATCCACGAAAGTCCATTGAGCTGATGAGCTGGGAGTTGAGCGACTAGAAAGCACCGCCACTCGAATTTGTGCCGGGTTATTGGTGTTATTGCTGAGCTCTGTCCACAGCAGATAGAGCTTGGACGAGAAAGCTATTAATCTCGGACCACTTGCATCCATGCTGGACGCAAAATTCACGATAGAGGATACGCCACCGCCGTCCTCAAAACTTGAAAGAGGAGGGAAGTGTTGCTGCAAGGCAAAGGATTTCACTCGAATCTGCCACGTGGTAGTCGAAGGAGACATTTCAGCCCAGCTTGTAAATAACCGACCATCGAACAGGACAGCAGTCGGTGCTCCAGCGTTCTGTGCTGCGTCTTTGTTTAATCCTTTGCCACCTGCACATTTCAACGCAGTTCTGCCAAAATATGCCAGCTTGCTCGTGGATTGTCCTGGTGTCACGGTGAATGAAAAATACAACGCATTGTCGTCAACAGAAACAAAAGAGGAGGAAGTTCCACTACCTGTTCCGACATTCAAGAGAAGAGCTGGTACCCCTGCGCCTTTAGACTGCGCAGGAACATCAACTGCGAAGTTAAAAGTCGTGGACAGCACAATTGTATCTCCAATTGTGATCACTTGGTCTTGCGTTCGTGTCGAAACATCCGACACAACAGGAGGAGAGGTCCGAACAAACACACTATCCTGCAGGCTGAGCTCACTCTTCTCAGGAAGCGGCAGAAGTGTCGATGAGAGAGCAGAACTAGCGCTGCCTTTTATCACGGCACCGTTTGATTTGAGCGAGAAGATATCTGGGTACGTCAGGCGGGCAGAGTTATCTGTTGCTTCGACAATATAAGTGAAAACGAGCGTCGTTGTTCCAGTTCCTGATTGATACACTGCCCGATTTCCGGTTGTAGTGACCAACGTTGGCGTTCCACCCGTGGTATCAACGTTCACGTTAGCGGAATACTGAACGAGCAAGTCGATCGACTCGCCGACACCAAACATTCCTTCTTCGTGAGAGCTCGACACGTCCAGTACCGCTTCGCACGCCTGGTTTATCGATATTCCTTTCGATGAAAGGCCAGCTACAGGTAAAGTCATCACTACAGACATCAGAGGTGACGCTGATTTTCTTCGAATCCATCCCGTCATCGAAGCGTACGATGCTCGTAAAGCGTTTGTGCCAGGATAATCAAACACTGCAGCCTGATCGTCACTAAGACATTCAAACTTAAACTTTAGTGATGTTGTACCGCTGCCTCCAGAGTAAACTGCAACGCGCTCGATTGTCACAGTAGGAACATTCGTCAAGATGGA
Source organism: Phytophthora lateralis (assembly GCA_000500205.2). NCBI lineage: Eukaryota > Oomycota > Peronosporomycetes > Peronosporales > Peronosporaceae > Phytophthora > Phytophthora lateralis. The sequence continues at coordinate 63,302 of KV724977.1, read as the reverse complement.
AGCTGTCGGATTCACAACAACAGGCAAGTCAAACATCACCTCGAAGTAGATGTCATCGCCAGCCTTATACACTCCGTCGCGTGTGATCGTCTTCACTTGCAACACACGAGGTGCATCCGTATTGATCACGATATTTGCACTAAAGCCGAGGCTTTTTGCTTCCCCAGGTGTACCAAGAGTAAGATCAGCGTCCGTAAACGGAGTTGTCGACAACCTCTTGATTGATCCCGAGTCCACAGCCAACGCCGACGTAGAAATGTAATCTAAACGAGTAGACAAGTCTCCATTTTGAACCATGTACGTGAATACGAGCACCGTTGTGCCACTACCACTCGTGTACTTGGCCGAGCGATACCCAGGAGTAAATACCGGAACTTGGGCTATGTTGATCATGTTCGTTGGATCTACTATTGTGCCCGTGTAGGTTTCCAACATCGTCACTTCGTCCCCCGAGACCGAGTCGACAGTTAATAACTGGCCGCCAATTGTGAACTGCAATCCCTTGCTTGCCATTGTGGACAGACCATGGTTAACGGGAGGAAAAATGATCGTCTTGCTGGATGTGGGCGTTGGGGCCGCCTGAATGAACTGTCCAGGGAATAAATCAATTGTACCGGTGCTCAGTAATAGCTGAGGGGCTCCCGTCACCATGACGGGTGTATCAAAAGTGACAACCACTGGAATTTCATCTCCAGCAGTGTACGTGCCGTTTATTGCAGTCGTGGTGACGCTCAGAACCTTTGGGTTTGATGTATCAACAATGATGTTCTTGTTCACCGACAAACTCCCAGACTCTCCATTGGCAGGCAGCTTCAAAACGGCATCAGTAGTCGGCGTAGTTGACTGCCGCTTGATCGAGCCGCCGTTGAGCTGCAACGCAGTAATACCCGTGTATGTGAGGTCTGGCGTCGTATCCATGGCCTGAACGATGTATTTGAACTCGGCAATATTTCCTGCCGGCATGACTACCTGGTTGAACGGGATAATACGATCCACTGTACCGGTTTCCAGCACAACTGTAGGCAATCCAGTCACCACAATGGGCTGGGAGAAAGTCACGTGCACTAGAATTTCTTCTCCAATGCCAAACGTCCCATCTGCATGAGAAGAAGTCACCGTCTTCACATACGGAGGCGTCACATCAATTTGCAACGCGCTATTCGTCGAGAGACTGGTACCCAGTCCTCTCTCCCAGTCTCCAGCAAACCCTGGCGGTGGTAAAACAGTGTTAGCAAGAGTATTCGTCCCGTCATTATTCAGAATGCGCACGCCTCCAACTGCCCGAAGCGATAACGCCAACGAATCGCTGTTGGCATACTCGAGGTTGGTCGTATTATCCCCCGACTGCACCGTGTACACGAACTGCAGCGTGTCTAGAGCTGGCTGGGCAACAAAAGTCGCCTTTCGATCTGGGATCAGCACCCCTTTCTTAATCTCCCAGGCTTTAGTAGTCACCAGGGGCGAGTACATGATATGTTCAAGGCCGACTCCATCACCTGCGGCATTGGTGGCGTCCCCCGTCATTTCCACCAAATCTCCGTCCGTTCCCGCGATATTCATCGAGTCGAACGTGATGGTGATATTATTCCCGAAGAATGTGCACGCGCGGTTCTCGTCCATGCTGTACTTGATGCTCACGTTGTCGATGCGGTTCATGCGTCGCACATAGCCTGCGAACACTTTGGTCGTGGCATCCCATGGAATATTCCCCGCTCTCTGGGAACCAAAGCCCACTGAAAACTTGCCCTTTGTGGCTTGACACCGAAATCTCTGCACCTCTTTCACATGGCAAGTGGTCGAGTGGCAGCCCGTCTTCAGTACGAGGTACGGGGTCCCAGTCCCGGAAACTTTCACGGGGCTCGTGAATTGTACGAAAATATTGACAAGTTCTCCGACTCCGAGTTTCCCGTCGGCGTGGTTGGAGTATACTCGAACGACTTTTGCAGGCCCTTTGGGGTGTATTGTGATGGGCTCTCGAGGCACTTGGATGCTTAGTAGCAGCTCCCCGCCGTCTGGGATCAGGAGATTCGCATCCAGTCGAATGTCTTTGGACGCGCCAGCCTTGACGACGGTGTCAGCATCAGAAGCTTGTGGAATGGCTTCGATGCACTGGACGGGGACGAGGAAGCGTAGGAAGCAGAGCAGAGCGAGGCGAAGATACAGCAGAGACGGCATGGCCTCGACGCTTGGACACGATCCATGAAAAAAAAAATGCCGATCTAAAAAAAACAGTAACTTCAAACCAATAATAGCTCGTTGTGGCAAAGATGGCTACACTCCGCAATAGCGATGGAAGCTCGCGCCAAGGTGAGAATTCGAGGCACGAGTGGCTGTGAGTTGCTGCGCCATGTTGAGTCGGTGGATCCTCGAGCAGCAGAAGGTCTACGACGAGAGAAACCGATAGATTCGCCTCAAGAGCTGGACGTGCTGCTGGAAGACGAGACCAGACGCTCCATCACGGACTCGTACCAGCGTCTGCTGTTTGAGGTCAAGGTGCTGCATCGAAAAGGGAATTTCAAGAGCTCACAGGGGGAGCTGGTCGTGCAGAGGGTGCGAGAGATCGCCAGTGGCGGCAAGACGGCGCTCGATTTGTCCGGGTTCTTGATCTTCGACGAGTTCGTGGACCTCCTGGTGCCGTACTTACGCTCTAAGACGTGCAAGTTGGCGGTTCTGAACTTGTCACGCACGACGTTGGCAGTCCCAGCTGCGATTAGTGTAGCTCAGGCCACGAATGGCGTGTTGCAAATGCTGCAGTTCTCAGAAAACCCCATTCCTGTCGAGAGAATTCGCTCGCAGGCTGCGGAAGATGGATGTGTCGTTCTTTCCGGACAAAAGTTTAATCACTTGGACGCTGCAGCGATTGGCGTCTTAGTGGGACGCGAGCGAAAGAAGATTCAGAAACTGGATCTGTCGGAGAACTTGCTAACAGGCCCGAAGGCGAACGTTTTTCATGGCATCACGAGCATCTTCCAGTGTCTCAAGAGCTGTAGCCAACTCCAGGAGCTGAAGTGAGGATGCTGTAGTTTGATTGCACGCTTTTTTACCTTGTTCTTACAATTGATTGAACAGTTTGAGCGACACAAACTTGCGATCGGATGGACTGGTGGCCTTTTCCAACGCAATCGAAGATTTCCCTGCTCTGGAGAAGCTTGATCTCGGTCGGAATAGACTAACGTACAACAGTACCGACGAAAAGCGCATTTCAGGGGTGGAAACCTTTTGTAACACGTTGTGGCGAGTCCAGAAACTCCGTGAGCTCAGGTACAGAAAACCTTTCTGGGATGAACATCATAGTGCAGCGTTGGCAAGATCCGTCTTGGCTTTAACAAACCTTTTGGTGTTCATTTTTATCTTCTGCTGTCCAGTCTCGTGGGCAACAGTTTGGACTACCAGTGCTCTCCATGCATTGCCGAAATGCTCAAGGTGAACATCACTCTCGAGGTACTAACGCTTGCTCAGAATCCCTTGGGAGATGCTGGCGTTGTCGACTTGTCAACTGCACTCAAAAAGAACGCAGCGCTTGTGTCACTCAGGTGCGTTAATGCTTCGGTTGGTCTTAAGCAATATCTGCAGCTAGGGCCTCTTATCGATTCGGTTGCTACGTTTCTGTCACTCCAGTTTGTCAGACTGCCAGCTCAGTTGTGAGGGGATGAACGAGCTTTCAACGGTGCTACGGAAGTTTAACAGCACGCTTCGAACGCTCATGTGGGTCAAGTCCTAATACTAAGAGGAACTCCGGTGGCAATCGAGGATACTGACCTGGTATGCTCAATTCCTTTCAGAATCACAGATAATCCGGAGATGCGATCACAGGGATACCGCAGTCTTGCGAAGTGCTTGTCGGTCAATCACAAAATCACCGAGGTGTGTATCAACCCCGGGTCAAAATACGAAAAGTATGCGAACAGAAGTCAAGCGTTCTTAGCTGTCAACAAGATACTCAACGCTGTGCAGTCGGTACGTTTCGTGGTAGTTTGTCAGATGCTCATTTTATCCTATCGAAAGTTAACGCGTTTGTGAATTGGGTTCCAGGATCCCCAACGTTTTAGCGGGTTTCCTGCACTCTCCGAGACACAGCGCACAAACTTCGTCGACAAACTGGAAAGGTTCAGCGAAAGCGAGCTACGGCAGCTGCACGAAGAGCGCATCGTGGAAAAGGCAGCGATGTTTACCAACGAGAAGGAGGCTGCTGGTCTTTCGACATTGCGCCACTACGCAGCGATGGAGAAATACGCTCCACTGAAGCGAATGTTATGGTGTTTTGAAGTGGGTAGTCGCCACAAAGACCTCATGGAGAGATCAAACAACAAGCAGGCTACCAGCACTGATGAAGACGATGAGGATATCTGGGACTACCCATTAATTTAGCCTTCAGTTAGTTTTGGTTTGGTGACACTACCCACAGCAGAGAAACCCCCAAGACTGATGGAGGGCAGTTCTTGAAACGACCCCATTTGCTTCAACCCGTCGCGATGGCACCACCAGGTAGCGCTACTGAATGAGCTTTACGAACTTGAAAATGGTACTGACATTGTTGGCGCAGATTTGAAACCTGGGCCGGTCACGCGTGTGTGCCATGTGTGCGGACGTCAATATGGGACATCATCCTTTGAGATCCATCTGAAGCAATGCAAGAAGATGTGGGTCCAGCAGGTACAACAGAGATAGTTGTGACGTAGCTGTGAAAAGTGTTCATCATGTGTGAATACTTGTGGGTCTGTAGGAAGAACAGAAGCCCAAGAAAGAGCGTCGCCCCATTCCCAAGACGCCGCCTGGACTTGGCGAAGGTAGTGGGGATAAAGGGATGACAAGGGAGGAAATCGAAGCTCTCAACCAAGCAGCTCAAGAAACCTTCAACGTCCACGGCATGGAGACGTGCGAGTTCTGCGGCCGCACGTTCGCTGAAGGTCGCCTTGCCATTCATAACAAGAGTTGCACAGCCGACAATGTCTCCAAGAAGGTGGCAGATGGAGCAGTTCCTAGAAACAAGAAAGGTAAGTCCGACTTCGCGTCTGCTTGGTAAACTCCTGTGCTCACAACTGCTTCGCTGGCAGAACCCGAGGTGGATTACGGCCGTGCACGTCAATCGACCCGACCGCGCGTTGATAGCTCATCTTCGGAAGCTGACGGTGCGGGCGAATCGACCGGTGGCTCTAGTCCTTCAAAGCCAACAACTTCTGGAGGTGGTTCACGTGCACTATCAGGCAGTCTACCAAGCAACCGCAAGAAAGTCGCTGGACCAGATTCAGGATCGGCCTCGAAGCAGCGTATCCAGTCTCCTTTGGAGCAGAGTGTAGATGCTGCCTCGCTGGCACAGGAACTTCAGGGGAAAGAGAGCATGATCAGCGTCATTCAAGCGAAACTAGACCGTTGGGAAGCCACGACAGTCGCCACTTTGCAGGAAATTAGAGACCTCCAAGAGGTGTTCGCTCAGCTTAACGCTTCATAACAAGCACCACCTTTCTAAGGTGCTTGCTCACATAATCCCAACGAGCGGCGATTCCCAAATCTTCATTCGCTTGTCGTACGACACGGTCACCAGCAGTGGCGAGCCAGTAGACGATACCGTGGCCGGACACACGAGGTCTCGCACCAACGCCTCATGGGCATCAAATGTCTCCACGACGCGCTCTGAAGCGACTGACCACACGAAGATGGAGCCGCTCTCCTCGTTGTTGGAGATCACGTACTTTTCGGACGGGTGCCACGCAGCGCGCGGCTGACTGTACGGTCCAGCCTTGTGCCCGTAAAAGTTTCGCAGTGCCACATTCTGCTTGATCTGGGTCACCGCAGCACAGTAATAAGCTTATAATTCTACAACCGAGTAATAGGCAACCCACTACTTACAGAAAATATGAAGTTTCGGTTGGAATCCGTGGCTGCGAGCAGGTACTTGCCACTCGGCGAGAGACTCAGATCCATGATTGTGTATGACACGTGCTCGATGCCGTCCGGGTTCATGTTTACTCTGCATCATCATAAAGTTAGGCCAGCAGTGTCAAATTTCTCAGTACCAAACGTCATACCTCTCTTTCTCGAAGGTAAAGCAGTTGACATAATGCACGTAGCAGTCGTCCCGCACCGCAACCACCAGCAGTTCGTGGTTGCCTCCCGTAGTCGACTCCTCTCCAGCATCCGATTCTGACGCCGGAGAGAACACCATGGCCTCCACTGTGCCGTTAAAGTAAAACGACTGGATCTTGACACACTGTTCACCTCCTTCTGTTCCTCCCAGCCCCGTGCACTGATAGATATTCAGCGACTTGTCACTCGACCCCGTAGCAAACAGTAACCCCGACACACTCCACGCGAGCTTAAACGCGCCATGTCTGTTATGATCATGGAACTCAGCCACCGTCTCGACTCTCCAGTCCTCTCCGTCCTGCACCAGTCGATACAACGCGTGGTTCGCATCCATCCCGGCCGCCACAAAGTAGTCGGCATACTGTTCTCTAGGGTTAAAAGACACAGCCAATACAGGAGCACTGGTACTTGCAGCGCAGAGCTTCGTTCCCGTCGTCCAGTCGTGGATGCACACGCATTTGTCCGCTCCACCGGAGAGGACGATCCCCGGCCTCGTAGCGTGTGCACTGACACTCAACAGGTTCCCGAACGAGTGCACGTCGTCTAGTGTAACAAGTTGACGGACTGCAAGCGCTGCACCAGGCAGCAGCAGCTCGTCCGGCACTTGCAACAGACTCAGAGCGTCTTCTAGGGGGGCGGAAGGACTGTGCTCCTGTTTCTCGAGCAAGAGGCGGTTGGCGTCGGCCAGCAGCTCGTTCTCGTCGGTCAGCGATTGAATCTGCTCGGTGGTGGACGCGTCCAGACGGTCGTAGCGTTCCTGGAGCGCTCGCAGCGCTTCCCGCAGCCTCGCGTTCTCCGCCTCAAGTTCCATTATCGAATGGACGTTTCTGAAGATACGATTTCGGTGCTCGACACTCACTTGATTCAATTATGGGGAGGCGAGGGGCGTCAGATGGCTACATTGTGTTTAGGATGTCACTTGCTTTTCTTGACACCTTTGCCTTTTTTGCTCTTTTTTTTCTTCCCGCTGGGTTTCTTTTTGCCCTTGGAGGCCTTGGGGCGGCGAATGAGTGGGTTGCTGAGCAGACGAGAACCGGCGAACGGTAGGTTGTTGATGCTCTCGAGCAGTGGCCGGTCTTCTGGGACGAGCAGCCCACGTTCGAGGGCTTGCGAGGAGAAGGACAAGTTGTTCGCTTCAAAAAGACGACGGATTTTCTCCATCTCTTCCAGTTGAGAGTGGCGGAGGTCGCTGGTGGAGGCGGTGCATTGCGGCTCGGCGAGGGTGTAGGTATGGGGAAGAGTGCGAGCGCTAGTGGCTGGTCGCTTTCCTTTAGGAGTTTTTGCTCCACGTCCAGACTTGCTTGCACTCTTCTGTCGTCTTGATGAAGAAGACACCTGGGCTTCTGCCGTGGATGGAGCCATAACGTTGGATTTCTGCACACAAGAAAATGGGCGACAGCTCGTGAGATTACAGGGATAAAACCATTGGGTTGCGGCGAGGTTACCTTTTCTGACGGAATAGCAAACACTCGACGCATCTCGCATGCTTCCTGCAGACAACGGAGCTCGGGGTCTGCTGGCAATGGCAACACAGGTATTGTGCCTCGTGGCTGCGGCTGTCGAACATTCAAAAGCAGCGTTTAGCACTAGAATTGTGCACGAAAACACCACGCAATTCGATACCTTAGCTGGTCCTTTGGCTGATGCGGGATGGTCTGTGCCATCGGAGTAGTAGTACGGTACGTGATAACTTTGAAGTTTCATCTGCTGCTTAGCTTCATAGTTGACACTTCTTCGCTTCCTTTTCGCAGGTGCATCCGTCGCTGGATCCTCCTCATCGTCGCTGGCACTTGATAGCTCGTCCGAACCCCCCGTGGAGCTTCTCTCCAAGCTGCTAGATGAAGATTCTTTGCTGTTTGATGATTGTCTCGCATTCAGCACAACGGGTGGTGTCTCACGCTTACTTTTAGGCACCGACGAAGCTGCGAGTAATCGCGGAGGCACGTAGTTCAACGGCAACTGGTTTCGAAAGTGCATGCCACCGCTGGCACTCGCCGATGGCTTTCGGGTTTTGATAACGATTTGAGCAGGCTGCTTGCAGCTTGTGTATGCTTGTGAAGGTTGTTTGCGAGCAAAGACGCCATCTTCTTTGGCTTCGTTTGACACGGCACCGGTTTTGGCAGTGGATTGATTTGACTGAGCAGCCATTCCAGCCAAAGCAGGGTGGAGAGGTGTCGAGCTCCGCCAAGCGAAGGGTTTTTCCTGGTCAACGCCCTCCTGTAGCATCTGTCCCAGCCCCGCAACTAGTTTCGTAGACTCTCGTTTTCGGAGATTTTCAGATTCCTCGCGACTGCGGTCCATCGCCCACTTTTGCACTTGTTGCTGGACTTCCCCGTCTTTCTTACGAGTGACCTCTTCTTCTTGGCGACGTCGGATCCACAGCAGATTCATTTCTCGCTGATCAAAACAGGCAGTTCTGGTTAATACTCCATATTACAACCTTGACGGCGTGGAACAAACCTCTGCGTCTGTTTCGGGGTAATACAACTTGAACGTAGCCTCGATCATTCGGGTTTCCACGGCCTTGCGCTGGTCTTCTAGCGCTTGTGGTTTGTAGTCGAACGAGTTATTATCTTCCTCGGTTGGTAACGTCTTCGGGGCAAGCACAAGTTCAACGCAGTTTATCAGATCGTGCTTTTCGTACCAAGATTGTAGTTTACCTTACCTTCTCTGAGATGTCCGCGCCACGGGAGCGCAGTTCGGCTATCCGGCGAATGTGCGAGGCTCGCAGGTCCGGCATTTTGTATTTCTAACACAGTAATTTATTCAACAAAGCTTGTCACCTTCCAGGTTTAGCTATCGACAGTCAAGGTTTAGTAGCAAACGTACCTCGAGCTTTGCTGCTACGGTTGCAGTCGATGCCGTTGTTGTAGCGGGGAGAAAACCCGTCTCACTGAGGCATTTATCTAGCGCCGGTGATAGGACGGATGCCTTTTTGGGGGACTGAACATATCAAGGCATCACTCGTGTCAATGAAAAACGTTGAAACTAGTGAAGAAGTGGTCATCGTACCATCCGAGGTGGAAGAATGGGCGTCGATGTTGTGGCTGAAGCCTACGTATGATCGCAGCGGAACGTCATTAGTATAGTACTTGAGTATTCTGCTGTCAAAGAAGTGGCTCGAACGTACGAAAGAGTTTGCCTCGGTCGCTTCAAACCAGCGAAGCACCTTGTCCAGGCAAACTTCCTGAATACTAGAAATCTGAACGCAAAGGATAACAATTAGCGAAGAGAGCACTTCCAAGTAGCTACCATTGCCCAACCTTTATATCGCCACACTGCTGGAGCATCGTTCGTAGTGCGAGATAGCATACAGCAGTGCGTTTGTGCTCTTCATCTATTTCGTAGCCCGTGGGTTCATGCAAGTGCAGAAACTTCAATATGCGCCCGAAAGTTGGTTTCTGCTGCTTCGTGACTCGAATCGAATCCATAGACGGAATCTCCCCCCGCATACTCGCACATGCAGCAGCATCTTGGAGGATTTCTGTAGGTCTCATGGTGTTCGATTAGCAATGATCGGTGGTAACAAACAGGAAATAGGGACGAGGCAAATCTCACCTGCCACACTCAACCGCTGAAGAGCTGGAGGCTTTAGTCGTTGGGAGAATACAGTGCTGTGCATAGTGAAGGGTGAGTTTCTGAAACATCGCAGCACTGCATAGTGGAGGTCACCTTACATGAGTTCCTCCACCTTCTCCGGTGGTGATATCGCCAGCATAACGCTCTACCGCCCTGGTTTTCTGCAAGAATCTATGATGATGGCGCGAAATGGGGCACAACCAAGCTGTCTGGTGGTATCAATCTATTCTTCACAGCCTTCGGTGCAGGTATGCATTGACAGCAACCATGAAAATAGCATTCATTGATGCGTTACAGCGAGATCAGTTCGTCCAGAGCAAGTGTGGAAGCGTGTTTCGTTGGCTTGGTCAGCATCGTCACTTTCTTGCCCTTCGTGGGGCTACAACTCCCTCGAGTTCGGTCTCGTGGAGCAACTTCCGACATGCGGCGTGAAATTCCTGTAGGTGTTGCTTTGCGGTCAGCAGTACGAGGACGACCCAACGGAGGTAGTCGTCCTTCTTCTGCCGACTTGAGAACCAACCGCACACGGTCACCTTTGGCTAGATCATAAGCTGTTTTGCCCCGAAGGTTCTTGTGGCGAACGGCTGTGAGAATCTCAGCTGCAAGAGCCTTATCTCGTTCACCAAGATAGACACCAAGGAGAGTGACCACCGCGCTGAAGTTGTTCTTCCGTGCCGCCCTGACCGAAGATAATACAAATCAATTAGATTGACTCCTAATTGCGTGAAGTTGATCGGCACATACCAATGGAACGGTGTGTCCCCAGCACTATCTGTCACGTTGCAAGCAAGTCCGTTCTCCAGTAGGATGCGTATCTACCGGTGCAAGGCGTATTCAGCACAACCGAAAGGCAGAACCATAACGAGACAACGTACCACATGCGAGTGTCCTCGTCTAGCTGCATCGTGCAAAAGCGAAAAGCGATTGCAAGTGCTGTCGATGCTGTCGATTCGGGCTCCCTCCTCGAGGAAAAACTTCACGAGGTGCTGTAATGTGGCCAGCCAGTAGATTTCATCAGGGCAAACCAGTACAGCAAAGAAGGATAACTGTCACGTACCTCGTGACCCCACCAGCAAGCGATCTGGATGAGAGTTTCTCCGTGATCAGAGCGAGCTGTTTTCACCATAAAATCGTATCCAAGCCGCCGGGCCTTTTGCATTTCTGCAAACACCATTGCACGAACAGCCTCTACAGGGAGACCTTCCTTGGTGGCTTCCCATATCGACAGCTTAGACTTGCTATCAAGGTCCGAATCACTTATCAGGTTGCTCTGGGGTACCTCATGGCGCTTGATACGTTGCTGCATTTTTGCTCTTCCACGAGCTGCAATGGCATATAAATCCTCTTCGCGCTGGTTTAAACCCTTCTGCCAGCACTCCTGGCACTTGACAAGGAAGGTAGCATAATCCACTTCGTCATTCAAGCGACGTCGCCTTTGTTGTGCTAGTCGACAAGCTAGCAAGTCTTCTTCAGCCATTTGAGAGATCTCCCTCTTTCTTGCTTCAGCAGCTCGAAAGCCCCGGAGAAGTTGTATTTTCCGACTCAGCCGTTCCTCCATTTCTTGAACACCGACAAGCGCAGCAGCTACCGATGGATGCCAGTCTTCATAGCGTTTTCCAGTCGTCGAAGTGGAGCCGTTATTAAAATCTGTCAGCCCCATCGAGCGCCGAAGCAGCGCTTCAGCCTGCTCGAGCAGCTGGCTAATCTCACTGCCTTGAACGATTTCCAGCATACGGGAATCCCTAAGTGCACACACCTCATGCGCCTTCCACTTGGCGAAAGTCGAGCAGGCAGCATTGATCCGCGAGACATCGAGGTCCACGAAGTAGCTGTTCATCAGCAAAATACTCCGCAAAAGTGCAAGACACTCGCTGCGCATCTCCGCCAGCGCCTTGTGGAAACGCTCTGCGTGCACGATGCGAGCTGCGAGGCACTCTGCAAGCAGGATATCGTCTCCTCTATTCTCCAGGGAGGCAACATGGTTCTTGATACTCTCCAGAGACTCTCGCCACCCTAAGACCAAGCTGGCCAAATGAGGGAACTGCTTCTCCTCCTCCATTGAAGCGAGCGCACGAGCCTCAATCTCCGTTTGAATCTCCAGCGATACCTGCTTCAGTTCACCTAGTTTTAGCTGCATAGTGGTCAGGTCTGTGAGTACACGCAGCTTCTCTCGCTTGGCGGCGAGATTGTTGGCTGCAATGCGCTTCCGAGCCGCGCACTGGATCGAGAGCGCAGCCACGTCTCGCTTACTGCCTTCTGCTTTGGACGAGACAAAATCCTCAGGTTTCTCCCAGATTATAGCGCCCGTGGTGGCATGGCGGTAGTAGTATTTCCCTGACCTCGGGTCGAAGTACTCGCTCCAAAGTGGTCGAGAGCTTGGCTCCTCAGCTGTTATCTCTTCTTCAGCTACTACAATTTCTTCCTGCAGCTGCTGTTCCAGTTGCTCTTCCTCCTCCTCTTCATCTGCGAGTTGCTTCACTCGATCTCGCGCCTTCTTGGCACGAAACACGCTCTGGATCTTCACTGCTCGAGCACTTCTCTCGTCTTTAATGCCAGTCAACAAGTCCATGGGTTTCTCCCACTGAGACTCGCCCGTCTCGCTGTTGTAGTAGTATTTCTGCGCTGTAGCGGGGTCGAACTGCTGCGTCCACTTCTTCGCCTCCTTAACTCGTTGGCGGTCCTTCCGTCCGCGATACAAACTCTGGATCGTCACGGACGCACCGCTCTGCTGTTCCTGATGTATTTCCTCTGTTTTTTGCTCGTCTGGAGCCTTTTCTGAGTCCAAATCTAGTGGCTCCGACATGAAAACAGCCTTGTATGCCTCTGGCTGCTCCCAGGAGCTCTCCTGCGTGCGCAGGTTGAAGTAGAAGAGCGAATTGCTGGCGTCGTCCCATTTGCGGACCCACAGCGCGTCAACTGAGGCGTCTTCCGCGGCAATAGCGACATCATTGGCACCGGGAGACGTCGCTGGTTCAGATCCACTTGCTTGCACATTGGTAGCGTCCATGATCGAGCGCTCAGACTTCGTCAACGCAGCAGCTTCCATGGCGACGATTCATGCGCAATGAACCACTTCAACTTGTACAATAATTGTAAGACAACAAAAGTAATTTACAATTATTGTAACCGGTTAATCTTGACGGACCGGTTTCATTTAACCTTGACGTTTGTGAGTATTACTTACGTTTTGTATACTTGAGCCAACGAGCCAACCATTCGGCTAGGCGGCCCTCACTTCGCCGCTCTCATTCGCATTCGCAAGTCAATATGGTAAGGCGAATTTCTTGGGGCTGCAATTGAAGACAGGTTACCGTATTCTTTCGAGCGAGATAAATGACAGGCCGTGTGTTATGTGTGCTTGTGCCTGCGTAGCCGTCCCGATTTTCCAAGAACCGCAAGAAACGCGGCCACGTGAGCGCCGGCCACGGCCGTATCGGAAAGCACCGCAAGCATCCGGGTGGTCGTGGTAACGCCGGTGGCCAGCACCACCACCGCATCCTTATGGACAAGTTTCACCCGGGTTACTTCGGTAAGGTCGGTATGCGCCACTTCCACTTGCTGCAGAACCGCACGCACTGCCCGACTGTGAACGTGGAGCGCCTGTGGACGCTCGTGTCGGAGAAGACCAAGGAGCAGGCCGAGAAGGCCAAGGACGGCAAGGCGCCCGTGATCGACGTGACCAAGGCCGGCTACTTCAAGGTGCTGGGCAAGGGCCGTCTGCCAAAGGTGCCCGTGATCGTCAAGGCCAAGTACTTCTCGTCCGAGGCTGAGAAGAAGATCAAGGCTGCTGGTGGCGCCTGCCTTCTGACCGCTTAAGTTGCTTGATTGGTAACTTACTGAGACTTGCGGTGGTGCGAAGCTTAATGGGAAATACAACTGTCCTCTCATTAAAGTGGTTATTGGTGCTCTATGAAGTTGAGAGCGGAGTTGACCGACTGGTTGGTGTCGAGCAGGTTGAGCAGTGTTGATTGCAGGTTCTCAACGTACAAACTCGAGGTGAAGGTTACGCTGTTGCCATCGTTCACGCACGTGACTCTGCAGACACAGTCGCGGACTGTCGTGGAGAAGCTCAAAACCTCTTTCACTGCTGTCGGAGCCTCTTCCAGTAGACTTCTTCGCGCATCCGCCACTCTCAGTCCTTCCCTGTACACGACATCGAAGCAGCGTTTGTGGCGTGTCAACACCGTCTCGACGTCTGCATCCGCCACTTTGTCCTCGGCCACCAACAGTTTGAGCTGCAAATGCCATCGGCGAAACGGCGTCAGCTCCGTCACCTTCAACTGTTGACGTAGGAATCCTACCACTCAGCCATTAGCTCTGCATCAACCTAGTAGCCAAACAGACCCTCCTCGTACCTGCTCGAGACGTGACGCTCTCAAGCTCCTCCACAGCCGTCGCCCTTACTGACTCTGACTCGTTACAGCTGTTGAATTCATTGCGACGTTGAGCTCGACGTTCCCTCAGCTGCGTCTTGCGCCTCTGCTTGAGCATCTCCCGCTCCATTGCGACCTCGAGATCTCCGATATCCTCAGCCAATCAAACGGACGGTCAGTTGGACTATGCTGCGCTCTGTCTGTAGGCGCCCTGGACGCCGCTTGTCGTCGTGTTTTGCAGGCTTCTCCACGAATGCCAAGGTCGGAATAGGCACACAATTCGCAGTGGTTAATGGAGAAATTTAATGGTTTGATGCTGGTACTAGGACCAAGGCAGTGCGTATTTGCGTTCCATGGCCAGTGATGTCTTCGCATTGCAGGTGAAGGAAGAGTTTGAATGGGTTTGAGACACTTGACTGAAGGCTTGTGGGGTTTGCCACGTGCAGAAGCTTTTCCGATCGATCGCGAGCGATGCGCAGAACTTTGAGCAGTGTACGATGAAGGTGCTGCAGTGTCACGACCAGCAGAAGCGAGTTTTCGTCACGGGGATGGGCAAATCGGGCGCTGTGGCTCAGCGTCTGGCGTCCACGCTGTCTTCCATCTCCATCAGCAGTCAGGTGGGGTCTGTAGCTTGTGTTGGTTGCTGCTGAGGTTGAGGCTGACGGTTGGGAATGTAGTGGGTCCACGGAGGCGAGTGGATTCATGGCGAGCTTGGAGGCTTGAAGCACGGCGACATGGTACGCGAGGAACTTGCGGTTGGTTTTGAAAGTGCTGACTGTTTTCCTCTATTACAGGTCATTATGATGTCGCACAGCGGACGTACGGCGGAGCTGCTCCCGCTGCCCGATATGTTTCGTAAAGCTGGGTGCAGCGTGATGGCCATCGTCGGAGATGGTCGCTCTCCACTGAGTCAGCGCTGTGATTTAGTACGCTCGCTTTTGCCTTGTATAATTGACTGTGATACTGATGAATGTTTTGATCTGTAGGCCATTGTTGCGCCAGCAGAAGACGAAGCAGACTGCCCCGTTCCGTCCAGGAGTATCATCGTCCAGGTACTTGTCTGCATGTAATTGCTGTTTAGTCAAGATTATTGACTTCATTGTGTTGCTGTATCTAGGAGGCTACCTGCAACGCGATGGTCCAGCATTTGATCGAGAACATGACCGATGGTTCAAACAACTTGAGAGAAAGCCATCCTGGCGGTGCTATCGGTGCCAGGTTTGCTAATTGAAATGGTTGTTTAGCATACCAACTTTTGCTTGACTATTTTTATGGACGAGTCTTACGATTTACAGGCCAGTACACTTTGATCATCTCGCTTTGGTACCTCATCCCGGCTGTGGGAGAACTTGGTGATCGGGGCAGGAACATGCATCATCTGCAGCTTCCGAATGGAAACTTTCGCTTCGTCCGCGAAAATGATCCTCTGTTGAGCAAGTACACAGCACAGCGCCAATTCAATACTGGTCAACCAGTCCGTCCCCAGACTAGTCGGACGGTGTGTGGGAAACCAACAGGTTCGCTGTTGTCTCCGCGCCAAAAACTGCCTGTGGATGTCTCGATTGTGACGTCTCCGATGCAATGCAAAACTGCAAGAGCAAACTGCACTCGCTTTGCGATTCCAGACGAAGACGGTGAATTGCTGGCAGGAATCCCACACCAGCGTCCTGCGAGTTCTCCTGTGATACGAGAGCGTGACGAAAGACTGGGATATGAGTCGCCAAACAGACAAGACGTCGTTGTCTTCCCAATCAACACCCGCGCTAGAGAACACATTGAGATCAAAGCGAGTTTGTTGGCCTATACGCATCATTTGGACGTCGATGAGCTCCACCGAATCCGGGGCAACACCCAACTAGCATTGAATCGATTTAAGATGCAACGCATCATCTCTCGTGGAGGAGCGTTCAATGATGACAGTAGCGCACACGAGGAAGCCAAGCGCAAGACAACCTTCCTGCTGCGGCATTTTTTCACGCTACAGGAATCGTGCGTGTTACCTGATGCGATAGTTGCTGCGCTAGTAACTAACGAAATGCTGGTGTATGTTGCAGTTGTCCGTCGCCGCAAGACCAACTTCTGTATGACGTTATCGATGACTGGGCATGTGGAGATGAGGCAACATCCGATGAAATCTCTCGGCTTTGGAAATCGATCAATGATCACATCGAGCAGTCATGTACGCTCGTGAAATTGCAACATTACGTCGTGGTGCTTTTACTCTAACGTTTGTTTTCTTAGATCTTCTGCGTCGTAAGCTGGTACCACAATCCGATCCCGATGAGCTGTCGGTGGTGATTGCGATGGATTGTTTGAAAAAGCTTCCGCAGCGGCTTCCTGAGTACCAACGCGTGCTGGATGTCATCATTACAGTAATCGAGTCAGGGCTCTATTTGAACAGTGCTACTCCGTCTTCAGATGAGGATGAACTGCCGAATGAAAGAAAGCTCCTTTACTGCGAGGCATACAGGGCTTTGCAAAGCATATCGAGTACTGAATCAACACGTCAAGCACCATGCTCGGACCGTGCTTCACTGAAAAATTACCCGTGGCAAGATAAGAGCAAGGAGACATCATTTCGACAGCGAGTCGAGGCTCTCTTCGACGAATTAGAGGACGGTGAAGTCAAGAAAGAGCTCTTTGTGCTGTTACTTCGCGGTAACCTGACACTGCTGGCAGGCGTGGCCAGTGAGGAGATACTCAATCACTATCTTGGGTCCGATGCTGAAAATGCAAGTGTGTTCTTTTCGCTGCTGATGCAGCAGACGGGGTCTGCATACACAACACAATTGCTGGAAGCAGTCTCTGTGGCCCATCCAAGCGAGCTGCAAAAGTTTGCTCTGGACAATATCGACAGCTTGCTCGGGGAGACTCCAGTTGCAACTGGTGTTGGCAGTGAGAAAGCTTGCCCCGCTCTGTTTCAACGTCTCGTCGATCGCCACCCCCAAGAGTTTGCTGCCATTCTGTGGCGATCTCCGTACTTGACGGCTCATATTTTTCAGGTGAGGCTTCCTGTGCTGCACCAATTTGTTTGTGGGCATTTTTTATTTTACAAATGTACTTGTGTGCTCCACTGGTAGGGATCTGAAAACTTGGTAGCGCGCGTCCTAGAGCAGAACGTGTATCGCATCTCTCAAGTTCTTGCACAGCGAGGCGAAGTGCTACTACCTCTTTTGAGTCATACTTTCAAGGAAAGCACCGTACGTTCCACTCGTTTTGCGTGTTCACCCGACAAAGCTAACGTTGTGTGTCTACTGAAGACTGCTCTCGAGGAATTTTTGGTCAACCACCCTCGCGGTCTTGCCGACCTCCTGATGAACCGCTCGGCTGCCATCGCGGCAGTCGTGAAGGCGAAACCCTACATCCTCTCAGGTTCGCACCATTGAGATTCTTTTGAGCCCCCACGCAGTGTCGATCTAAACGTTGAATGATTTCGTAGATATACTACAAGCATGTCAACCCACATTGACAAAAGTTCTCGCGTCAACACCGGAGATCGTGAGCACTGTGATCAAGACCAACCCTCAGGCTTTGCCTCAGATTGTCCGGGAGGACAGCTCCGTTCTGGCTGCGGTGTTTGCAACCGTGCCGCAGTGTCTAGCAAACACGCTTGAAAAACATCCTGAATTTTTCGTTGATGTTGCGCATCGCAAGCCCGCGCTCGTGTCAAGGTTGTTTGCAGAACATCCAGACCTACTGCTCGTAAGTTGTTGCCGACTTGTTGCCTTGCACTCTCGCTAATCGCCGTGATTGAATTTGTCTGAGTAGGAACCACTCGAGGCCAATCCAGCACTCTTCACGACTTTCCTCTTGTACCACCGCAACGTTTTGCCAGATTTCTCGGACCCCGACTTCGACCCCACCGCTTTCAAGCTGAAAACCAAGAAAACGGTCGAGAGTGGTGTGCAAACCAACAACAAGCTGAACCAGGGGCGTAGAAAGCTGCGGGCCCGTGAAAAGTTACGAAGGGAATGTGAGGAACTCCTAGAGCCGCTCAGAGCAGCGACTGGTAAGGAGGTTACTCGTACTGCGACGAGTGCACTTACAACGGGGGGGCCAGGACAGTCTGAAGAAGAGCTCCTCGTGGAAGATACGTCGTCGACTCCACAACTTGTGAGCGAAATTGCTCGACTGTATGTGGCTAAGATGGCAGCGGATGAACAGGACGACTCAATACACCGCAAGCGACAGTCACTGGCTGACTTCACGATGGAACTTTACGTTCTCGAGCTGGGTTTGAAGTCTCTGGCAAAGATGAAGCTTGTTACCCTGCTAACCGCTGCAAAACAGGTTGGCAATGTACCTGAGGCGATCCGTGTAAAATGGTTCCGGCGCTTCATGAATGCCGTACCGGGTGACCGCCCGCTGCCACAAACCGCGCTCGATTTCTATCTGTTGGTTCTCCAGCATCTCATTCCTGAAGAACAGCTCTCACAACGACTGGAAGCAGCATCTTTCACTTCTTGTACTGTTTCACACTCTGTGCTGAAGGCGCTCGTGGACGATCCACTGGTCTGCCGATTGTTTGACACCAAGGAGCAGCGCCAGCGAATGCTTGCTTTCCAAAGCTTATCCACTCCATCGCGCCAAGATGCTACCGGGGTAACGCGCTCATCGATGACATATCTATCAGTACTTCAGCTCGACGACGTGCTAGACATGGTCATGAAAGCCTGGTTGCAGTACCAGCTAAGGTCCGTCGACGCCGTTTGAGCAATGGTGCCAAATATTCTCCATATCGAGTACTAATCCATTTGTTATGGCGCAGAGTACGAGACGAATGGGCAGTAGTTTTCCAGGATATTGTTCCGGACGCCAGTGGAGTAGCGCATTTTGATGGTACGCTTTCAAAGCGGTCAACTCGGTCTTGCTGTGCACTTCGCTCGGGAATCCCTTTGCTAACTGCGACTCTGACGCATCCGATAGCTTTTTCTAAGATGGTGCGATCCAAATTGTCGGGACTTGACAGCCGCGCACTCATGAAGATCTACAACTCCTGTGGCGAAGAAAACGAGCACGGCGAGTTCACACTGTTCTCGGTACGAAGCTTGTATGGCTTAATACCTTTACGTACCCTTGCTCTATCGATATATTCTCAGGATCGATGCTGAGTTTCTGTACCCAAATTGTCGTGCCTCTCCAATCGCAGGAGGACTTCACGTTTGCCATGTCCGTTTTGCAAGAGCAGCACATCTTACGCCAGTACACATCGTCTTCGTCGCCTACTGCTTCGTCGGTACAGCTGCCTTCTTTTGCAACACCGCCGGCGTCTGGCAGGCATTAGCGCCATTCGGTAGTGCCACCATAGCGATCAGAGCCATCCCAAAATTCCTGCCGTTCATTGTTCTGGAAGTGATCTCCATCTTCTTGGTATGACTTGACGATCTTACCATGTGTCGACTTTACGCCGCTTTATTTCCTCCAAAACTTGCCGTTTAGCCCTGTATTCTTGGATGCACCGGGAAGAGCTCCACTTGCCGGTTCTCCTGCAGAGCCATTGCGACTTCATAAGCCGACGGACGCTGCTTCGGGTCCACATGAAGCAACTGCTTGATAATTGCACCAATGAGCGGCGGAATCGATACGAAATTCATACATAAGTGACACGTCTTGGGGCTGCACGTGGCGTCAATATGGCTGAAGATCTCTCTCCTCCAGTTCGTGTTCGACAGAAGATACGTCGGCCCCCCTCGAAATCCCCACACCACGCACTGCACCAACTACAAACCAACGTAACACACAAAACACGTCAGCTCAACCCCCCACTCCTCCTTGAACAACTCACAATCACTCCAGCCGCCCACATATCCGCTGCCGCGCCGTTAAACCCTGGTCTGGGGGGCGTCATCCTCTGGTGCGACCGCACTTCAGGCGCCACGAACAGCGGCTTGCACTTAATGCTCACGTATCCCTCGCCCACCAAGCCTCGATTGTCCATAATCTGACTACTGCCGAGGTCAATGATCCTCGGACACGTGCGAGCGTCCACTGCCACATTGTACACGTCCAAGTCGAGATGTGCCACATTCTGCGCGTGCAGGTACGTGAGCGCCCTTACCAGTCCTTGAAACATCTCCACACTCTGTCGCATCCACTCATGACCTGAGCCGCGATAGACGTAGGATATACACTCCAATTTACTCGGAGCCGCACCGTGTTCCTGTGCAAAGTCCTGTAAATGTTGAAACATCAAGTGGTGCACTTGACGGTGTGCGTAGGCCTGCAGACTGCCATTGGCCACGAACTCTGTGGCCACGTATTGGTTGTAGGCGTCGCTTGAGTACTCCCAGCGGATCATGTGGTCGTTGGCTAAAGGGGCATCCAGGCCGCCCATCTGCAGCTGCCCCATGACGCGGATCTCGCTCTCCACGTCGTCTCTCTGAAGTAACACTTGCGCGCGGTCCATGATCTTCAAGGCGACAGGAACTTGCAGCGCTGCAGCCTCGTGTACGCGGAAGTAAACGCCAGCGAGCACGAAACCGCAGCGGCTGACGGCTAATTGGCGCTCGCGACGACGCAAAGCGATGACCCCGCGCTTGGAGTCCCAGACCAGGTACAGGGACGGCACGTGCATGAAGTACGGACGCGTGTGGCTGGACACGGACGGGTGTGACACCGTCTCGTACGGAGGGTGGTCGCCATACTTGGGGTACTGCATCGTCACGAACCAAACGTCCATCGGGTGCTGTATCCTTCCTGCACTGAGTATTGAGTAACTTGGTGTGGAGTTGGTGTATAACTGCAATTGTGAAACATAATCCAAGATGGCTACAGTGCAGGTGGTTGTGGATGGCGCTGCGAGTGCGGCGTTGACGGCTGTGAGTGCGTCCCGGGACGAGCGGTGCATTCTATACACTAGTGCAGTGCAGTGCAACCACCGCTACGTGCACGTTTCCAACGGAACGAGCGTCGCGTTCGCCGAATTGCGGCGACAGGAGACGGACGCGGTGTCATTTGGGCTCTTGCAGGCTCTGGGGCTAACAGAGGGACGAGAACAGACGCTGGAAGTGGAAGTAGAAGCGGTCAAGACACAAGTAAAGTGCAAGTGCAAGCGTGGCGTGGTTAAGAGTGTCAAAGTGAAGTTTCTTCAGCGCACGAGGCCTCCGAGTGCTGTGGTGAGAGGCCTACAGCGCATTGCGGCTAACCTGCTGGATGGGGAGCTGGTGTGGACTGACAGACGGTCATCGGTGGGCTGGTTGAACCTCAGAGATGCCGTCAGATTTGTGGGGATTGAGTGGGATTCGACGGGTTCTGGATGTTGCAGGCAGCTTGGGGTGATCACAAGCAAGTCAATAGTCGAGTTGATGTTTGTGGGCGATGCTCGTCCGGAGACTGCGTTGCGTGCTGCAGCGTTTGAGTCAGTGGATGTTTGCTTGAAGCAGATTGAGACTGAACTTGGAGGCGTTGAGAAGTACGCGCGGAGTTTGTTGGAGACGATGGTGCAGAGGTTGGGACTGAAACAGGGTGGAGATGTGACGGTGAGACCGAGTGTGGGGGCTCTGGTTAGTGGTCTACCTGGTGTTGGCAAGACGGCGCTGGCGAAGGCGATTTGCAAGTGCCTGGGCGTGAAGACGATTTTCTTGAATGCCGCGGATATTTTCCAGACGTACGTCGGTCAGTCAGAGAAGCAGTTGGTCAAGGTTTTTGAAAGCGCAGTGCTCCAGTCTCCTAGCATCTTGCTGATCGACGGAATTGAGGCGATTGCAGGCTCTCGACGCGCGCTAGCAGATTCCCAAAGCGCTCTTGAAATTGGCGTCTTGGCCGCCTTGTTGTCGTCTCTAGAGAAGCTCAAAGCTTCGTCGCACCAGGTATTCGTTCTGAGCACCACCACTCGCCCTGGAAACGTAGATGCAGCAGTGCTTTCCAACGGAAGACTGGATCAAGTTGTGAGTATCGAGCCTCCAACGCAAGCTGAACGACTTGAAGTGCTACAAATCATGACCAGAACATGGCAAACGGATGAACTGGGCGATGAATTTATGAACCAAGTGAGCGAAAGCACGGGCGGATTTGTCGGAGCTGATCTTCTGAGTTTGTGTCAAAAAGCTCTGCAGTTTTGTCTTAATGAGGCTGCAGCAGCAAACAGTGAAAGCTGTGCGAAGGTCTGTCCGCATCACTTCGAGCAGGCGCTTGCAGTGACCTACCCGTCCGTTCTTCAGACACATCATGTTTCGCAAAAGCAGCAGCAACCAGCGTCAACTTCAATTCAAAAGCTCAGTGCAGACAAGTCACTGAGTGCGTTCGCTGGTGTCTTTGGCATGGACGATGCTATCCAAACTCTCCGAGTTTCTTTGATCGAGCCACTCGAGGATTGTAGTCGTTTCTTGAGGTTCGGAACGACTCCACCGAAAGGTGTGCTGCTGACTGGACCGCCGGGGTCCGGCAAAACGCACCTCGCTCATGCCGTTGCGGACGAAGTACGCCGTTGTGGGCTCGCGTCCTTCGTGTCTGTGCAATGCAGCGATTTACTCACCAAGATCGTCGGTGACACCGAAAAGGCCCTTCGTGAGCTCTTTGCCACTGCGAGAAATGCCGCTCCGTGCGTGCTGTACTTCGACCAGATCGAGAGCATCGCGCCGCTGCGAGGGTTCGATACGAGTACAGAGCAGACGTTTGACCGCATGCTGAGTATGCTTCTGGTCGAAATGGATGGCTTCAGCACGAGTCGAACCAAGCTTCAGCGGAGTTTGGCTAGTGACGAAGCGCGTATGGCGTTCCTCAAAGAGCACGTGGTGATCGTAGCGTCCACAACAAACAAAAAGCTCTTGGATCCTGCTATCCTCCGACCCGGGTACAGTAGCTACTTTTCGTGGATCTGCTGGCTACCATCTAACTTTTGCTCCCTCTTGTCTGTGCTGCTAGACGTTTTGATGTTCACATCCACGTCGACTTTCCGGATGAAGCTGCGAGACAAGCTCTTATCCTGCAAGCGCTGGAGAAGGTTCCTGTCGACTACACTGCAGCTCCAGCTCTGAGTTCTCGCGAGGTGCTCGCTAGACACATGGCCAAGCGCACCAGTGGCTTGTCCGCTGGAGATGTGAGTGCCATTCTACGCGAAGCTGCCATGGCGTCCATGCGCGACGACTTGAACACCACGAGTGTAGCCATCAAGTACGTGCTGCAAGCACTGGACGAAGCCACTACAACAGCAACAACATCCACAGCGACGCCACTCTTCGCTCGTCGACAAACCCCCAACAAAAGAGACAGCAAACCACGTGACGGGTCTCGAGCTTCAGTCCCTAGCCAAACACGCCGAAAAACGGCAGTTGCTCGACGCTTTGCCTAGATAGTAAGCTACAACTTTTGACCAACTTGTTCTTCAACTTGCCTTTTTGGTACCATCTACATGGTACACTTCTAATTATCGCAGTAATGCGGGGTGAACGGCGGCGGACAACGCCGCATCTCGGCGCGTTGACGCACGACCGCAACCGCTACAAGAAGAACCCACCGAATTTCTATGCGCTGGGCGAGCAATACCCCGACTTCAGACAGTAGTACGTGGCTACTTGTCCTTTGGGTGGCTGTGCTTTCGCTCACTTTTTGGTGGCTGGCAGTCTGCGCAACGTGGACGAGGACAAGCGTCAAGCGTCGCTGGCCTGGGATGACCCGTTCGCTGTGAGGTAATTGGGTTCAGTGTACGGGTGTAGGTGGCTTCAACTAATTGCCATTATGGGGCAGGGAGCTGACTAAGACGCTGCTCCTGCACGACTTCGGGTTGAGGTGGGATATCCCCATTAATCGCCTGTGTCCACCGGTATGTGGAATTTATAGTTGGGTTGGAGGCTGGATTTTATTAGGTCTTTGTGGGATTTTGTTTTAGCTACCGAACCGACTGAATTATTTGCACTGGATCGAGGATTTACTGGGGATCGTGGATCCAAGTGCAGAGGAAGTGTCGGGGATCGATGTTGGGACAGGGGCGAACTGCATCTACGCGTTGTTGGGTGCTACGATGAACAAGTGGAAGTTCATTGCCACGGAGATCGATGAGGAGTCGTACAATTGCGCCAAGAAGAATGTAGCTCGCAACAACTTGGAGACAATGATTTGTGTCAAACGCACGCACACGAATAAGCTCCTGATGGAACCACTGCAGGACGAACAGGCATCGCGAAAGTTTCACTTTGTCATGTGCAATCCGCCCTTTTTCGACGACATGAGTGAAGCGGACACGAATCCGGATTCGAGTTGTATGGGCAGTGCCAACGAGATGGTGTTCCCAGGGGGCGAAGTTGCGTTCATTGGGAATATGATTGCAGAAAGTGTCGAGTTGCAGAACCGTGTGCTCTGGTTCACCTCGATGGTGGGCAAAAAATCGAGTCTGCGCAAACTTCTAGCGCTGCTCCGTGAGAAGCAGGTGCAGAACACTCGCACAACTGAGTTTTGCCAGGGACGAACCAAGCGGTGGGGAATTGCGTGGTCGTTCTCGGTAGATGTGGTTGATGATCCCTCGGTACGTGGCTGTATGGCTGCGCTGGTCCACATTGCGAGTGTGTTGCTAATATGGTGCTCTTATGCTGTGCTATGTAGGCAAAGGTACTGGGTAAGCGAAAAGAAGCCCATCGCCGACAGGAACTGAGCTTCCGGGTACCTCTTGAAACTCATGAAGGTTTGTTGTTGTTACATGTGCCATAGTTTGCGCTTCGTTAATTGACAATTTTTGCTGTCTCTCTACAGCACCGAATGGCTGTGTTTCTATCACGGAAGTTGTTCAGAGAATTCGTGAATTTGTCGAGTCGAAGGAGGATCTCAAGCTGTCTGTGGATACAACGGACGAACAAGGAGAGGAGAAGGGAGAAGGTCAAGACTGGATGATGTATCAATTGGAGCAGCACTGTCTGGAAGCGTCCGACGGCAACGTATCTGACGTGCGCTGTGCTGGTCGGGTCGAGGTATTCGCGCTGGATCACACTGAAGATGGCTTTGAAGTGCGCGTTGCTTTCGAAGGAGGTAAGCGTGGGCGTTTCTGGACAACTGCAGAAATGCTTCAAGCTGCTACAATTCGCACCGGGCGGCAATGGCGTAGAAAACTTCAACGACAAAAGCAGGACCAGTAAAATTGCAGTGATTTCAGGAAAGCTACAGTGCAATATTTGCGGGAGTCGGCACTTTCTCATTCAGGCGAGCTTCTCGATGGACTCGGCTGCACAGACTAGAAGGTATTGCATCGCTGAAAGGGTAAAATGTACAGCAAAAATAGGCAAGATTGGTGGTAGAAAACACGCAGCACCTGACTTGCGAACGTAGCGTTCTCAAGCAACAAGCTCACCTGATCGAGAAGCAATAAATCCGCTTGAGAACTAGAGAGTTCATTTCTGGACATGCGGAATCGAAATTTCGAGTGCTGCACCCTGCTTTCATTGCTTACTCCAGGCCAACCAAAGAAACCGGATGATGAATTTCTAACGACAACGGAGTGAGTGTATGGTGTAATTATTCGCCGAAAAGGGTCTTTGCATCATTCCGAAGTCTAGGGAAAATCAAGGACGGTCAAGGGAAGATGTTCGCCCCTGAGAACGTGAAAGCTGCTGGAGGACACGAAAAAATGTATTTCGTGTGTGAGGTGTTCAAAAATAAGAACGGCGCCTTCGCACAAGCGTTCGAGAAGACAAACCTGGTGGGTGATTTGAAGGAGACAATCAAGGAAGCTCAAGGGTGCACTTGCTGTACAAACCAACTCAAACTGTGGTTCACCACGACGACCAACGATGCAGGGAAGGCGATATGGCTACCAGACGGTGACACCGCTAAGCAACTGGGCAAAGGGGAGATCCATCCACATATCCGGGCCTTGGCTCACAAGTCGCCGTTGGAGCCATCTCGAACGATTGCGCTGCTGATGGAGAAAATCTCGTTACGCTCTTCTTAATGCCATACTGGAAACAAGCTGACCTGGAAAATCTGCGAACAAATGAGATCATGCGTGCCATTGCAAAAACAAACTTTGCAGCCAACTGCGGTCATATCATTTCGCTCTGTGTTTTTTTTAAAAACGTTACTCCGCCGCAGCCTTGTTCGTCGCCAAGGCAATCAAAACCTCCCCCATATCACTGACTGTGTTTCGGATCATGTTCCTCTTGGCCTCATCCGGTTTCATCCAATGCAGCGTCTCTATGTACTCATGTAGTGCCGCCTTGACGCGGTTCTCCTCCAAATGCAACGCAGCGAGGTTCTGGCACGCATAGTGCCTCACCTCGTTCCTGGGCGCCGTCTTGGCCTTCTGGAACAGCTCCAGCGCCTCGCTCTTCCTCCCTTCCTCCACCCGAATAAGCCCCAGGTCGTTATACGGGTTGCCAAACGCCGGGTCCAGTCGAATAGCTCGCTCACACTCACTCACCGCCTGCTCCACCTCACCGTCCAGGTACAAATGCCAGCCCAGGAACGCGTGCGCGTCCGCCGTTTCGAATAGCTTGATGCTCTCCGCGTAATAAGCTTTGGCGAGTCTCGTTTTGTGGCTCATGTCCATCTCCTGGCTCGTGAGCAGCTGAGACGCGCTCTGGATGAGCTCCAGCGCGCTCGTTAGCGCCTCGGTCTCCTGTTCTCCCAACTGGCTCCTTTCGCGCGCGTATTTCTCGTCAAACGTCGTGGTCAGCGGTACCTCCGCGAACTGCAGTAGCTGTCGGTCATCCACGTCGAGGTAGAGCAGATGCACACGCTCTGAGAGCGTCTTGTGCAGCTGTAGCGCTTCGTCCAACGCCTCACCGAGCTCCGATCGCGGGCGAGAGAAGCGGAACTCGGAGCGTACAGCGGCCACGCACGAGCAGCCCGAGCTGAAGAAGTCGCACCACTTGGCCCCGCTGCGCCACTCCACTTCGCGAGGCAGCAACGCCTTGAAGGCCTCGCGCCCGTCCAGCACCTTGGCGCTGCGCAAGAGCGAGCGGTACAGCGCCACCACGAGCCTCGAAGACGGCATACTTCAAAGTGAAGTGGGCGGCATCTGGTGTAGAGTACGTAATCTACATGATGTGTTCTACACAACTGCAACTTTCACTCGAGCGCGCATTTGGAGGAAGCCATGGTGACGCTCGAGATCTGCGGCATCCCCGTGGAGTTCCCGTTCCCACCGTACGACTCGCAGCTCGTGTACATGGAGAAGGTGTTACTGTCTCTCTCTTCAAAGCAGAACGCCATCCTCGAGAGCCCCACAGGCACCGGCAAGGTCAAAAGTTGACGGTATATTATTATGTTTACAACTGAATATGAAAGTATTAACCTTTTATTTGTATACTATGGCGCAGACACTGTGTCTGCTGTGCGCGACGTTGGCGTGGCGGCGGGCGCTCCAGAAGACGTTGAGGAAGAGCGGTGTCGCTGCACCATCCCCCAAGGGCGCGTCGTTGGCCTACGAAGGCTACGGCAGCGACGGGGAGAGCGACGCGCCGCAGCTGCCAAGGATCATTTACTCGTCCCGTACGCACTCTCAGCTTAAACAGGTGGTGCAGGAACTCAAGAACACGTCGTACCGTCCCCATGTGGCGGTGCTCGGCTCCAGAGAGCATCTCTGCGTGAACGACAAGGTGGCCAAGCTCCGAGGCACGAGGCAGAATCTCGCGTGTCGATCTACGTGCAAAGACAGGAGGTGCACGTACAAGTTGGGTTTTGACTCGTACGCAAAGCGCTCAAAGAAGCAGGCGCAGCCGATTATGGATATTGAAGAGCTCGTGGCGACGATGAAGGAGAAAACTGTGAGTAGTTGATTCCATGGGGTTGTGGTGGCTGTTGTGTGGGTGACGATTTGTGTGTAGATTTGCCCGTTTTTCCTGACCAGGAACATGCTGCCCGAAGCTGAAATTATATTTGTGCCGTACAACTACCTGATCGACCCATTGGCACGACGATCGATCGGCATCTCCATCGAAAACTCGATTTTGATTTTTGACGAGGCGCACAATGTGGTACGTATGTCTTGACGACTCCATTCTGATTTAACGGTGTCAATTGTTTCCTAATAAGTAGATGAATGGGTATTTGTTTCTTTACAGGAATCGATCGCAAGTGAGGCTGCATCGTACGCGATGTCGTCAAATGACATTTCTGGTTGCATTTCAGAAGTGGATACGTTTATCAGAGGGCTATCGAACAATAGTATACAATTGGACGGGGGGAGCAATTTGACATTGGAGGTACGGAGGCATGGTTACTTTGTTATTTGGCCTGCACAGTGACTAACTTCGTGCTTATTCAGTCTACCCAAACGCTGCGAGCACTGTTCATGGAGATTGACAAAGGGCTCAACAGTTTCCCATTGTCTTCAAGCGGAGGGTTCACGAAGGTAAGTGAGGCACTAATCTGATTAGGATCGAGTTTTATGGCTTGCTAACTCTCTCTTTTATGGTGTTTTTTAGCCTGGACAATACATCTTTGAATTCTTCGAGCAATTCAACGTGAACTTCGAGACGTGCCCGCTTGTCCTCAGCATGATAGAAGAAATTATAGAAGTCGCGCATGGTGGAGACAACTCGCAGCGAGCAGCGTCAAAGCTCGATACGATGTTATCCTTTTTGGGCACAATTTTCAGAAGCAAAGAGCAGCATCTCAAGGTAATCTCTATTGCATCTGGTTCCAAGCCTCGGTAGCCAGGCGATAACTCCTTTTGTGTTTGCAGTCAGCAAAGAATTATAGAGTTCATATCCAAGAAGTCCGAGAAAGGTACCTATTTCGTGTGCAGTTCATGTTGTTTGTGCAACCAGCAGCTCACCATGGAACCTGTTATTTAGGCCTTCAAATGCTGGTCGCCTGTTCAATACCGGTCGAAAGAACAAGTCAACCACCCGCGTGTTTAACTATTGGTGCTTTCATCCTGGGGTAGCTTTCCGTGAAATTTGTGCCAACAACGTCCACAACGTCATTTTGACCAGGTTTGTAGATTTTTTCCCATTTATGGACGTTCTGGGCTCGTTAACTGACAAAATATGTACGGTGTAGCGGTACGCTTTCTCCATTAGATACGACGGTCAAGGAGCTTGGTATTGATTTTCCAGTGCGACTTGAGAACAATCACGTTGTTGACGCAGATCAAGTTTGGGTGGGTGTTGTTGGTGCTGGTGTAACCGGCAAAAGGTTAAATTCGAGCTACAATTTCCGGTCGACGGAGCTGTACCTGCTAGAGCTGGGCAACACGATCGTGAATTTTACTCGACTCGTTCCGCACGGCTTGCTCGTTTTCTTCCCGTCGTACTCCATTTTGGAAGAAAGTATCGACAAGTGGAAGCGTCCGGCAGTTGGCGAGTCAACCTCATCTATTTGGGATCGAATCGTCCAGCAAAAACAAACGTTTGTGGAGCCACGGGGTCGAGTAGATTTCAAAGCTGTGGTTGGTGAATATCATCAAGCTATCTCGGACAACCCGAAGGGCGCCGTATTTTTTGCCGTGTGTCGAGGAAAGGTACTGCTACTGCAAAATATGTCACTGGGTTCTTGGCTATCATTCTGACAATACGTTTCCCAATTCTATATGTAGGTGAGCGAAGGCATTGATTTCTCTAACAACAAAGGTCGTGCTGTGGTAATCACCGGCTTGCCTTTCCCACCAACCAAAGACCCAAAAATCGTTTTGAAGAAGAGCATTCTAGATGAAGCCATGGTGCCTCCTGGAGAGCTGGTGTGAAATTTTGGCTGCTACTGTAATTGTAGACATCGACTAACAGTATTGCTCGTTGGTGTTCACCAGAAATTGACAGGGAATGCATGGTATATTCAGCAAGCATCACGAGCAGTGAACCAAGCAATTGGTCGTGTCATTCGTCATCGCCACGACTACGGAGCTATCATTCTGCTAGATGAGAGATTTGCATTGAAGCAGCAACAGGAGTGCCTTTCAAAGTGGTTGCAACCCTACTGCCATACATGCCGAGGCTACGGTTCGTGCGTTATCTCTCAATATTGAGCCCATGGTCGTCAAGAGACGCTAACGAAGTCTGAACTGTTTTGTAGGTGAAGCGCACATTGGCTTGACTCGATTTTTTAAGAGTAACAAAGCAAGAGCGGTTCCAGAGACGTCTGTGAAGAAGGTTCTTCAGCAGCCTAAATCGATTGGCTTGTCCAAGAGGGCATTCTTAAAATCTAAGGCATCGTCCGACAGCGATACTGAACAGATAAGCCAGCCGTTAACTGCATCAGAGCCGTCGGGCTCCAGTTCTCAAACAGCAATTGGAGATGGCCAATCGTATGTGAACCCAGCACTTCTTCGACACGCACCTGAACCATCAGAGACAGTAGGTACGCTACCGCAGCTCTGAATAGTCTAGAATGATTGTGCTTGAACTGTGTACTGACCTGTTTGTCTTTGTTGTGATAGAACCGAGGAACCGGGTGCTCCAACCTCCGATCCAATCGAGGCAAGTTTTACAGCAAAAGCGGACGCTGGGTTCGTTATTGATGTCATCATCCAAGTCTACAATGGTCGATTCAACGTCTTCGATTTCTCGTCCGTTCACGGCACCTAAGATGCTAAGCACTGGAGGCACTGCTTCCAGCGCAATTGTTGTCGATGATGAAGACGCACAGTCGTGGCAAAGTGCGAAGCAGCAGTTCACCGCCAAACAAGAGTCCAGCACTGGTATTCCGAAAGGAGATGGAGGTGGTGAGAAAGTTTTTGCGGCCGAATTTCCTACCGTGGCAAGGAAAGTGCTCCAGCCTTCAGACATACCCAAACTGTATGGTTTTGTTCGACAACTTCACGCAGGGGAAGACGTCGACTCAGCTCTGGGTGGGATCTGCGATCTCCTTCGAGACCCGGCCTGTAGAGAGCTGCTAGACCTGATGCCGAAGGTATTGAACGGTGCAATGTGCAATCGGTTTATCGAGGCAGCCAAGAGCCATGGGCTGCATATTTCACCTGGGGGTAATGCTGAGACCAGCTCTGCTCAAGCGCGGGCTACAGATATGTCGACGTTCTTCGAACGGCTTCAGCACAAGAGAAAAAAGACCCACCACGGACACGTTCCAACGGCAGCTGTCGTGAAGGACCCGCAGTGCTTCGTGTGCTACGATATTACGCGCAAGGCGTATGCCTCCCCTCAGTGTGGCCATATTTGCTGTCATTCTTGCTGGAAAAAGGTAATCATCGATAGATGGGATCTACCAGGCTCATCGTGCTGGGAAGTTGGAGTGAACTGATTATTTCGTGTGTTAATTGATTAATGCAGATGGAGAAGGATGGATTCACATCCTGCCCGGTGTGCAAGGTCCCAATCAAGTTAAACCAGCTGAGTTTGATTCGAGCAGCGAAAGATTCGTCAGGCCGCCACGGGCGCGCTTGAAATGACGGAGGAAATGCATCCAACCAAGAGACAACGTCTCGTCACTCTACCGTATCCTTGCGCGAGTGTTGAATTCGCTGTTCAGAAATTGTCAATTGATCCTGATCCGTTCGTGTTGGTTTTGCATTCCAGCGGGCCCAAGACAAGTTTGGTGATCCGCCGCAATCAGAAAACCGCTGCAGCACTGCTTGGATCGCCCATGCCGCTCGCTTTCGCGCCGTGGCTCAGTTGCGTTGCGTGCGCCGCCGAATGCTCGAGGCGCGCCATCCGTTTTGCATTTTTGGGGGTAACGGTTCCAGCACTCAACGGCTCGACGTAGCGTTGAGCATCTGGCTCGAAACGGATGAATCCGCTGCGGGCAACGGTATTAATAGGATCTCAACGGCGTGCTTTCCAACGGCAAACGACGAAAGGCATGGTCTGCAGGGCTGTGTGTGGCAACTCCTGGTCTTCGCGGAACAGTCAAAGCCGGCCAGCGCTTCAACCAACGCTATGGCCAAAAAGGTCGTTTCGGAAACGCGCGGGTCGTTTTGCACAGCAGCTGCCTTGACTCGCCGTGGCTGGTTGTGATAGCGACTGGCAGTTCTACGTTCCGACCTTGGCACGTAGCGCCTCGCCCGTCGATTGCGGATTAGAGATCACTTCTCAACTTCCCGTCTCGACGGCGAAGCCTTCCCCACAGTCACGCCTCTTCAGCTTGCTGTATTCCACCTAAACGTTTGTTGAAGTGGGCACTTCAACACGTAGCAGGCCACTCGACTCAACTCCACTCACTACTCCTTCACCACCAGTGTCCCAAGATGTTCTTCGCAAATGGCTTCGTTGAAACAGACCGGCGAACGTCAGCTGCAGTGTCCGAAGACAACGATATTCTTCGTGAGCTCCTGCTCGAAGGTGAATTCGCCTCACCTCGACAGCTTCCGCCCACACCAGCCAAAATGTTCGGGGAATATCTCGGTAACCCTGCATTAACTCCCGGACTTTCCAAGCGCGGTAGCCAACAAATCGACGTCTCGTTCCCGCAAATTTCGTTCGACAACTCGCCCCACTTCACGCGTTTGCAGCCGCTGTCCAGTCGCAGCTGTGCCAGCTTCTCCTTGCCAAACCAGTCACCACTTCCAGCCTCCGTGGTCAACGCAATCGTCTCGCCACCGCGCGTATTCGTGCAGGAGTTTGCTCGTCTACCCCAGCCGTTTTTCCAGGACGTGTCGATGGATTCGGACATGCGCGGCGGAAGACCTGAGAAATCCACCGTGTCCTTCTTGACGTCCTGCCTTCCTCCTGCACCGCTGCCCATGTTGTCGATGCCCCCGCTCAAGAAGAAGAAATCACCAAATGCACCGACATCGTCGAGCAACGACAGAAAACAACTGCGCTGCACGTACCCAGAGTGCCCAAACCTTCGTCGGTCAGCAGGTTTCTGCAATCGCCACAGCGGCAAGGTGTGCAGTATCTTGGGCTGCAACAAGTCTGCACTCAGCCGAGGAAAGTGTCCGGAGCACGGTGGTGGTTCGCGCTGCAAGAAAGATGGCTGCTCGAAGTTTGCTCAGACCCGTGGACTGTGCAAATCACACGGCGGGGGCCGTCAGTGCAACGTCAGTGGCTGCACGAAGAACGCGCACCAGAACCGACTGTGTCGTTCTCATGGCGGTGGCAAGCGGTGCGACTACTTCGGCTGCCCCAAGTGGGCGCAGCGCTCAGGATATTGCTGTGCGCATACCAAGATGAGCTCCACCTCAGCTGGTGACTCGCACCGCTCCCCAGCGATCCCAGCTTCGTCTCTATGTATGCCTGCTCCCGCCCTGTCACCAACCTTGCTGTCCCCGCATCGCCTCTTCTCGCTCCTACCGTAACATCGCAACAGCTTACCAACCGTCAAGAGAGAGAGTCATCAACCCAGCGCCGCTCAGCAATAGAAGCGAGCTCGCGCCGACCACGGACCGCTACCGTCCGCGTAGAATGCATTATTTACGTGCCGACGCACGACTACAGCACAGCCAGCAACATCAGAGTAACCAATCCAAAGGAAGATGTATAAACCCACCCTGCCATTTCTCCTCTACCCTGCAGTTACACGGGGGTGATCACACCACGCTCGACGAGGTCCGGCACCTCGGCCGCCAGCCACGGAGCAAGCTACAAAACAGCACAATAAAGGTCAGTACGTCATCTCGAACAGTAACCAAAAGTAATCCCGTACTCCGAGAGCGAGGGCATGCGCCACGCCGAAGCGAGGCACGTTCTTCTGCCACAAGGGCGCGAAGTGGATGGTAAGGCAGATCTTGCCTCCCCGGTACATCTTGGACGTCTTGCCTTCCAGCTCAGGGATACACAGCTCCGGGTTGGCCACGGGGTACGAGGCCGGGATCTCGAACTCGAGCTCGAACTCGTAGCGTAACCCGTTGTAGAAGCTCCAGCACTTGCCCGTCCAGCGGGTACCCGCCTTGTTGCTGGCGATGGTGAACCAGTCGTTGTCCGCCTCCTTGTTGGCCTTGACGTACTGGATGAGCGCCACGTACTCCTCCTTCAGGCGCACGGTCCACTGCTCCCCGTCGCGAGGGCCCGCGCGCGTCTTCAGCAGCGGAATCTGCTGCACCGTGCGCTTGGTCTGCTCGTCAATCGGCGCGTCCATTGTCAATTCCGTTCTGATGGGAATCAGGTGGTCTCAGATGTAGAATCAGATGGAATCAGGAAGACAAGAGCACGATGGCATCAAAAACCTGTTCCAGCACGCCCGAGCCATGTGGAGGACGAGAATTGCCGCACCCAAGCAGGTGTCCACGGCACTGCCAGTTTATAGGGTTCGCTTCGGTGTACGACAAAGATACGCCGAGCGACGTAAAGTTCACCCCTGTGTATGTTTCTGGGCAACCTGGCACGAGTTCATGAGCGACAACTTGTCAATAACGAGCATGTCCGCGACGTTGTGGGCATATATTGTTGATGTGGAATTAAGGACGCCTTATTGCCAGCTCCATTGAAGACTCGTCTAGATCGAGTAGTCAGTTGCCGCGCTTTCGTCCTGCTGTACATGTAGCAGGTCCGTTGACGATCACGAGCAGCATAGAATCTCGACCGCGTTTTCATTTGACGCCTCGAGACCAGTCCTTCCTGCACGAATTATCCTGAACACCATCTATTCCACTGCCGCCGCGGCGGCAGCGTGATGCAAAGCGAGCGTCTCGGATCAGGCTTCAACCTTCACTGGTCCGACCTAAACAGCCGTTGGTGAAGAGGAAAACGTCAGCAAAACATCGCGCTGTCCGTTAAATTAATCCAGGCTCTTGCTCACTTGGTGACAACAACTAGCGCATTAACGCGTTCCCATGATCACGCGGCATACCCATCCGGATGATAGGCTCTAAACGAAAGCCCGGCAAGTCTTCTGCGTGCTGGCAACAAGCGGCAGCGTCTGTGCCGCCAAGTAGCGTCCATGGAGAGCGCTTTGGTTGACCCTGCACGAGATCAATGCCCGAACACCAATCGCTCACAATTCAATTTGCCTTCATCGAGCACAACAACTTCCACACCTTCAAGAATGCAGACTCCGAGTGCGCTTCGTCTGGTGGCCCTCGCCGCGACGGCTTCGCTGACTGCCATGGCCACCTACGCACAGCAGGCCGGCTCCAACCGGGCCGAGACGCACCCTACGCTCACGAGTCAAACGTGTACCAAGAGTGGCTGCACGGACGAGGACACGTCCATCGTGCTAGATGCCAACTGGCGCTGGCTGTACAAGACGGGTACGTCCACGAACTGCTACACTGGCAACGAATGGGACGAAACCATTTGCCCCGATCCTAAGACATGTGCGTCTACGTGTGCGCTTGACGGTGCCGACTACACTGGAACGTACGGCATCACGTCCGAGAGCGGCAGCTTAAGTATGAAACTGGTCACCAAGGGTCCGTACAGCACCAACGTCGGCTCGCGCGTGTATATGATGGAGTCCGAGGACACGTACAAGGCCTACAAGCTGTTGAACCAGGAGTTCACGTTCGACGTGGACGTCTCGGACCTTGACTGCGGCTTGAATAGTGCACTCTACTTCGTGGATATGGACACTGACGGCGGCATGAGTCGATTCTCAGGCAACAAGGCTGGTGCCAAGTACGGCACGGGCTACTGCGACGCCCAGTGTGCGCAGGACCTGAAGTTCATCAGCGGCGAGGCCAACGTCGTCGACTGGACGGCTAGTGCCACAGATATCAACTCCGGCACCGGAAATTATGGTTCGTGCTGTGCGGAGATGGATATCTGGGAGGCCAACAGCATCAGCAACGCGTACACGACGCACCCGTGTTCGGTGACCTCGAAATCTGGCGGCTCGTACCGCTGTGAGAGCGTGACAGAGTGCGGTACTGGCACTGGACATCGCTATGATGGCGTGTGTGATAAGGATGGCTGCGACTTCAACCCCTACCGAATGGGCAACAAGACCTTCTTCGGCCCTGGCTCGGACTTCGCGATTGATACGACCAAGTTGTTTACGGTGGTGACTCGCTTCATCACTGATGACGGAACTGCAACGGGAACTTTGAGCGACATCAAGCGCTTCTACATCCAGAACGATGTAACCTACGAGATGCCTTACTCCACGTGGTCGGGTCTTGAAGACATGAACTCGCTGACGGACGACCAGTGCTCTGCTACCAAGAAGCTGTTTGGAGATGAGGATGACCACAAGGCCAAGGGCGGACTTGCTCAGATGGGCCTCGCCATGAAGCGTGGCCTGGTGCTAACCATGAGTCTGTGGACGGACCACGCAGCGAAGTTGTTGTGGCTGGACTCGGACTACCCCGTGACTGCCGACGCCTCGGAGCCCGGTGTGTCGCGCGGCACGTGTGCTACGACGAGTGGTGACCCGGAAACGGTCATGAGCGAGCAGGCCGACTCGGCGGTCGCCTTTAGCAACATTCGCTTTGGTGACATTGGCACCACGGTTGAGGGTATCAATACGGATTCGAGCAGCAGCACGACCACCAAGACGACGTCGGATGCCGACAACGTGTCGTCTTCCTCTGTCGCCTCGGAGGCGAGCGTGACGACCGCGCCGGTGGACGTTAACGAGAACAGCGCGTCAACTACCGACTCGGGCTCCGAGGACGACAGCACTGTGACGAGCGCTCCAGCGACGAAGCAGTGCAAGACCAAGCGCTACTAGATCTCGATGATGTGGCGTTCCATCATTTCTTATGGTGTCGTGTGCATTTGAGGTGTTGTTCACAGTGTAGTTTCTGCTACTCAATCAACCAACATATTTGGACTGCATTGGAATTGTATTTTGCAGTCCGCTGTTGTAGGCCTCGATGATCGAAGATGATCGCCTTGGGTAAGGACTTTTCAGTGGCAGCAGGTGTTGCAAGTTGAAGCCTGATCCGGACCAAAAGAAGTCAGGACTTGACTCACGTGTAGATGAAAAGATAATCGACCAACTGGAGCCAAACTGAAGTTGTAGAGGCGAGCGGTAGATAGGAGCAGCATTTCGTCCTGAAAGATATCTCAAGCACGAAAGACAAGATCTCGCAAACCAGCCGCGATACCTCTTGATGTGGACTAAGTTGCCGTGGTTATCCTTTACGGCGCAGTCTCCAGTGACCGAGACGCTCGCCTCCACTGCTCACAATTCAATTTCCCTTCGCCGAAGCACATCGACCACCTCCCGCGTCTCCGGTCCCAAGACTTGAAGAATGCAGACTCCGAGTGCTCTCCGTCTGGTGGCCCTCATCGCGACGGCTTCGCTGACTGCCATGGCCACCTACGCCCAACAGGTCGGCTCCAACACGGCCGAGACACATCCGTCACTCACGACGCAAACGTGCACAAGCAGTGGCTGCACCGATGAGGACACGTCCATTGTGCTAGATGCCAATTGGCGCTGGCTGTACAAAACGGGCACGTCCACGAACTGCTACACGGGCAACGAATGGGACGAAACCATTTGCTCGGACCCCGAGACGTGCGCGTCTAGCTGCGCGCTCGACGGTGCCGACTACACTGGAACGTACGGCATCACAGCCGACACCGACAGTCTGACACTCAAGCTCGTCACCGAAGGCTCGTATAGCACCAATATCGGTTCCCGTGTGTACGTCATGGAAGCCGAGGACACGTACAAGGCCTACAAGCTGCTGAACCAGGAGTTCACGTTCGACGTTGACGTGTCGAACCTCGACTGCGGGTTGAACGGAGCTCTGTACTTCGTGGACATGGACACTGACGGCGGCATGAGCCGATTCTCCGGTAACGCTGCCGGGGCCAAGTACGGCACGGGTTACTGTGACGCCCAGTGTCCGCAGGACCTGAAGTTCATCAGCGGCGAAGCGAACACACTCAACTGGACTGCCAGTGCGACGGACAGCAACTCCGGCACGGGTGAGTACGGCTCGTGCTGTGCTGAGATGGACATTTGGGAGTCCAATAGCGTCAGCAACGCGTACACGACGCACCCGTGCTCGGTGACTTCGAGCGCTGGAGGTTCGTACCGCTGCGAGAGTGAGACCGAGTGTGGCTCGGGCGACTCCCGCTACGACGGTGTGTGTGATAAGGATGGCTGCGACTTCAACCCCTTCCGAATGGGCAACCAAACCTTCTTCGGCCCCGGTGCGGACTTCACGATTGATACGACCAAGTCGTTCACGGTGGTGACCCGTTTCATCACGGACGACGGCACGGCGACCGGATCTCTGAGTGAGATCACCCGCTTCTACGTGCAGAACGAGGTGAGCTACGAGATGCCGTACGCGACCTGGTCCGGGATCACCGACATGAACTCGCTGACGGACGACCAGTGCTCTGCTGCCAAGACGGAGTTTGGCGATGAGGACGACCACAAGACTAAGGGGGGACTTGAGCAGATTGGCCTTGCCATGAAGCGTGGCATGGTGCTCACCATGAGTCTGTGGACGGACAACGCTGCGTACTGCCTGTGGCTGGACTCGGACTACCCCGTGACTGCCGACGCCTCGGAGCCTGGTGTTGCTCGTGGTACGTGCGCCACGACGACGGGTATCCCTGACGACGTGATCTCGGAGCAGCCGGACGCTACGGTTGTCTTCAGCAACATCCGTTTCGGCGACATTGGCACGACGGTGGACGGTATCAGCACGGACTCGAGCAGCGCCACGTCCACGACGACCAGCTCCTCGGATGCTTCGACGTCCACCAGCACTTCCACAACGACCACGTCGCCTTCGACGTCTACCACATCCTCGGACGCTTCAACGTCTACCAGTACTTCGACAGCTACGACTTCTCCTTCAACGTCCACCACCTCGTCGGATGCCTCGACGTCCACCAGCACTTCGACGACGACTGTTACCACCTCGCCATCCACTAGCACTTCCTCCCAAGCCAACGAGGCTGACGACTCTGCTTCTGAGGTCGATGCTGAAGCCGACTCGGCAACCGACGAGGCTTCTAACGCTGGTGCCGACACCACCACGTCCGCTCCGGCCACGACGACGTCTGCTCCCAGCACGTCCACTAGCTCGTGCAAGACCCGCACTCGCACCCGCCGAAACTAGATGTGCGTCCGACCCAGGTACGTGAAAATGACTGTGCGTCGTGTCAATGTAAATTTCTGAAGCAATCAGCGTCTTAGACTCTTCAATGGAAAAATGGTGTTTGTAAGTTTCATACTACAGTAGTACTCTTCGAATATTAATACTTGCGCAGTTTACCACGAACTTCTTGCCAGAAGTATTTTGTACGGCTTGCGAGATGAACAATAGAAATTGCAATTAAACGACATTTTCCATTAAGCGGTCTAGCACAACCTTGTGTAGCTACGAGGAGCTGGTTGCTTTAGCTCTTAGATCGACACGACACATATTCCCTCTACTCCTAGAGCCAGACGCCTGCTACAGACATCTAGTTTCGGCGGGAACGCTTGCACGAAGCCGTGCTGGGCGTCATACCAGTGTCTGCGTCCGACGCAACTTCAGGGTCGGCCTCGTTGGCAGTGGTCGTGCTGGCAGCCGTCGTGCTGGCAGCCTTCGTCGTCTTCTTGGTCGTGGTCTTAGTGCTGACGCCCTTCACCGTCGTGCCAATGTCACCGAAACGGATGTTGCTGAAGACAACCGTAGCGTCCGCCTGGTCGGCGATAACCTCCTTGGGAACACCAGACGTCTTGGCGCACGTACCGCGCGACACACCGGGCTTCGAGGCGTCAGCAGTCACGGGGTAGTCCGAGTCCAACCACAGGCACTGGGCGGCGTTGTCCGTCCACAGACTCATGGTGAGCACCATACCGCGCTTCATGGCGAGGCCCATTTGAGCGAGTCCACCCTTCTTCTTGTGGTCGTCCTCGTCGCCGAAGAGCGTCTTGGCAGCCGAGCACTGGTCGTCGGTCAGAGACTTCATGTCCTTGACGGCCGAGAACTTGGAGTTGGGCATCTCGTGGGTCACGCCGTTCTGCACGTAGAAGCGAGTGACATCGACGAGGTTGCCCGTGGCAGTGTTATCGTCCGTGATGAAGCGGGTCACCACCGTGATCTTCTTGGTCGTGTCGATCGTGAACTTGGGGCCAGGGCCGAAGAACGTCTTGTTGCCCATTCGGTACGGGTTGAAGTCGCATCCGTCCTTGTCACACACGCCGTCGTAGCGGTTGTCGCCAATGCCGCACTCCTTGGCGCCCTGGCAGCGGTACGAGCCGCCGGCCTTGGTCGACGACGTGCACGGGTGCGTCGTGTACGCGTTACTGACGCTATTGGACTCCCAAATGTCCATCTCGGCACAGCACGAGCCGTACTTGCCCGTACCGGCGTTGGTGTCGGTCTTGCTGGGCGTCCAGTTAAGGATGTTGGCCTCGCCGCTGATGAACTTCAGGTCCTGCGGGCACTGAGCGTCACAGTAACCCGTGCCGTACTTGGCGCCAGCCTTGTTGCCTGAGAATCGACTCATGCCGCCGTCAGTCTCCATGTCCACGAAGTACATGGCGCCGTTGAGACCGCAGTCGAGGCCCGAGACGTCCACGTCGAACGTGAACTCCTGGTTCAACAGCTTGTAGGCCTTGTACGTGTCCTCGGACTCCATGACGTACACGCGCGAGCCAATGTTGGTGCTGTACGGGCCCTTGGTGACGAGCTTCAAACTCAAGCTGTTGGTCTCGGACGTGATGCCGTACGTGCCCGTGTAGTCGGCACCGTCGAGCGCGCAAGAGGAAGCGCAGGTCTTGGGGTCCGAACAGATAGTTTCGTCCCACGTGTTTCCGGTGTAGCAGTTCGTGGACGTGCCCGTCTTATACAGCCAGCGCCAGTTGGAGTCGAGCACAATGGACGTGTCCTCGTCAGTGCATCCAGCCTTGGTGCAGGACTGGGTCGTGAGCGTAGGGTGGGTCTCGGCCGTGTTGTCGCCAACCTGTTGGGCGTAGGTGGACATGGCTGCTAGCGAAGCCGTCGCGGCGAGGGCCACAAGGCGGAGAGCACTCGGAGTCTGCATTCTTCAAGTCTTGGAGCTGGGTCGATGAGCTTCGGCGAAGGCAAATTGAATTGTGAGCGATCGCCCCGGGGGCGTGGCTCCAATTGGGACAAGCGAAAGGATCAGAGAGCGCTCGACGCCGCGCTGGTGGCGCAGACTGCACGGACCAGCGGCGTAGAGGACAAGCTGCCGGGTTTAATGAGCTTTTGCTGTTAGTGTAGCACACTTCCAGCTGGTTTGAAACCAGCCCAAGTTCTGCCACGCTTCCAGCTGTGGCAATTGGTGCGACCACGATGTGCTAACAGCAAAACACCTCCTCTACCTGCAGAACCAGCAAATGCGGCGAAATTGCTATTGTTGAGACTTGTCCACAATCATGGTCAAATGACGACCCTTGTTTATTGCCGCTACTCCCTGTTCAAGCTACAGGGAGTCCCTGTAGCTTGAAGCGTTGTCGTGTTGGAGAAGATCTACCAGGCTGGGACTCCTAGCGGACAGATGTTGGAGCTGCTCATCCTGCTGGAAGAGCACAGTCTTAGCTGGAACCTGCAGTTCAAGACTAAGAATATTATCGAAAACGCAGCGGTGTTCAACAATGTAACTCGTCTTGCAGTGAGAGAGAATGCTGTCTCGCGTGCAGCATTCACGAGGTCGATCGTCTCGCAAGCCTTTGACTCACATCTCCTAGTTGGAGGGCGAGCGGGAACGACGCCCGATCTGCTGCAGACTTTGCAGGATACCATTTTATCTTACGATGTGACCGAGTAAAAACACATCTCAACTCCCAACGACCACAACTTGGTCGCCAAGTTGATGGTTCTGCAGCATCGCTACTGTATTGGTTCCTTTACCAAAAGGGCAATCCAATATGGCGAAGAGTTATACCTATCATAGCGCAGGTATAATATAATTTGGCTACGCGAACACGTAACTCCTTACCTTTCCTTATACGGTACCATGCATTAAAGTGACAAAGTGCCCGCCTCAATCCCATCCATCTGTGCAGGCTGTTAAGTCTCCGATGAGATATGTTCGAAAGCGAGCGCTGACTCATTCGGCCCATGCAACTCCAGCCGAAAGCAACCTCAGACCCTTGTCCGTCTCATATCCTACATGGTGTAGCGACTTGAAACTTGCCAGCTCTTCAAAATGGTAGGGAGCTTCTGCAAATCTCCCTCCTGTTATTGGGGAGCTAAAGCCTCAGATTTCAGTCGAGATCGTGATCACCAGCGCTTACCGGTACATGGCGTTGTTTTGCTGGGCTGCGGTATTGGAATGTGGTGACTGCGTCGTGTCGGGCGGGGCTCCGTTGCGGTGATGTACACCTCGCATCGTCAAACTGCGGGCACGATTGAACTTCTACATGCAGGGAAACGAGAAGCATCATTGGCGTTCATCACATTTTAATACTTCGGTGGGTGACAAGTTGTGAGTCACAATTTGTCCAGAGTTTCTCTCCTCTCAATGCTCATCGGTTGACGTACATGTATTACGCATGTATTAATACTTCGAAGTATTACAGTTGTGTCCCGTTTTCTCCACCTCTTACATCGCATTATACGTGAAACTGAATTATCAAAATACTGTTTTGACGCCTACTGGGTATGTGCAAATTTAATTTATCTCAGATTATGATAAAATCCAGCTTGTCGAATACGGGAGGCACAACTGTACTGGGAGTGCACTATCCCAACTGGACACGACCTTGCTGATCCACCGGAACAAGCAGTTGCTTGTGCGGCACACACTCTATTACACCCCTATCTTCTACTGTAGTAGTACAAGATGCGGTCAGGTCTAAAAAGGCACAACCAGAGGAAGGAGCGCGAAATCAGCCTTCAGAGAATGGCATTCTCCGACTGCCCTCCGAAGTATTCCATCGAGTGAATTGAGAGAATGGCCAGCTACATGCACTAAGGTACGCTTACTTAACGTCGGGGCTACCCGCGCCTGGTGTCCGTGTCTGAATATCCTTCACCAGTGCATCTGAAAACTTCTGGCCATCCATGAAAGACTTCATGTGCAGGATAGGTTGTACGCCGACGTCCGTGACGGTCTTGCCGTGGATAAGCTCGCTGTATTTCTGAGGGTAGAAGTTCGCAAGCGGATCCGATTCCGTCGCGGTCGCAGAAACGCCTTCCACCACACGGAACAGAGCGTCGATGTCGTTCATTTTCATGAACGGGCACGTGGCGCAACCGCCAGCAGTCGAGCACCCTTCGCCGCCGGCAACACCAGGCACGAGCTCTTCGCCTTCAGTAGCAACAGCGTCAGCAGACACTGGGAAAATGATCTCCACCTCCGGCTTAACACCACCAGACTGCGAATTCAGCGTCTCCTGCACGCCACGCACAATGGCCGTGATCATGCCGGCTTCCGTGCCCAGCACAAAGCTCAGCCTTTCTCCAGTCTGGTTCTTGACGGCCTCTGCGGTCTTTGCCTTGATGAAGTTGAGGATATTGGACGTGGAGCCCACAACGCCGCGGCCCTCGTTCTGCGCCTCCATGGCCAACGTGAACATCTCTCCTGGCACTTCAAAGTGCGCCGTGTGGTAGGCGTGGCTGTACTCGTCGCGCACGCGCTGGGTCACCCTGTCTCCGAACATGTGGTGCACGACGCAGTTACCCTCTTTAAAGTAGTCGAAGCGCGTGAGCAGCTCGGCAATGGTCTTCTGGTTGTGCGCGGGGTGGATCTGACGGATTTTGTCGTCCGGCAGCAGCGCAATGTGCTCGAACATCTGCTCCAGGTTCTCCCCCATGTACGTGTCAGGGCCGTACCAAACGTTGATGTCCGGCACCTGGGCGAAGGCCTGCAAGACCGTCTGCACGACGTTCGAGGACGTGCACGTGATGGTGGGCACGAGGTCGTGCGCGAAAGCCTTACTGCGCAGCGACGTGTTAATGTAGACGATGTGGAGGCTCTTGGGCGTCTTGGCCGCCTTCTGCAGGTAGGCAAGGTACGCCTGCTTCTCGGCCGACTCGGCGAGGCTGCAGCCGATCTTCTGCTCGGCGAGGCGGTAGACAGGGATGTGCTCAAAGCCGTTCGAGTCGAGGTTGGCGCGCACGCTCTCGGACATGAAGTCGACGCCCAGGACGGCCACGGACTGAATTCCCTTGTCGGCCATCTTGGCGGCGGCCTCACCCATGGCGAGCGAGTCAGCGATGAACGTGTGCGGCCACGAGAGCGCCGAGAGGATGCCTTGGAGCTCCGGGTCCATGTAGAAGTGTGCGACGATGCCCATCTTCTTGTCGTGAAGCAGCGCGTCGAGCTCCTGGACGACCTGCATGTCTGGCTGGAGGTAGTTGGCCTGCGCCTCGGCGAAAGATCCCTGCGCTGAGACTCCGTCGGCCGAAACCTAGTGACCATCACTCTTGTTAGATTATTACCTGTTAAAAAGAGACAGAGAGCGACGAACGCACCAGAATGGAGGGGAACGGACGGTCCCATGAAGCGGAGAGCGACGCGGGCGCTGTGGCCGTGGACTGGGGGCGACGAAGCCGCACGGCAGGCGAGCGCAGGCGTCGGGAGATCTGCAAGGCGGCGCGCATGTTCGGACGGCTAGGAAGCGAGGGAGGGAGGAGTGATGGTCTGCGTGCGCGGGGATATCCGGAAATGAGTGCGTTGCAGCCACGAGGGAGAGCTGACGTTGAATCGAGTCGAGTGCTCCCAACCACCAGAACGGGGTAGGGGTCTCCAATACAAACACGAAATGTAAAACTCTGATCGCGTTACCCGACGAATGGTCGAGACAGCTGTTGCTCATCGACGATGATTTGCTTTGCCACGTCAGACGTCAGAGGGCAAGCTCACTGCTGGCACTGCAGACTGTTCGACCGCTTCCGTGTGCAATGTGGGCTTCGGTAGGCGCATCAGTGTGCGTTGCAGTGCTTTTGACGCATGGTTCTATTCATGTACAAGCACTACCCA
Organism: Phytophthora lateralis; assembly: GCA_000500205.2. NCBI lineage: Eukaryota > Oomycota > Peronosporomycetes > Peronosporales > Peronosporaceae > Phytophthora > Phytophthora lateralis. Next base: position 18,652 of record KV724977.1, on the reverse strand, counting down.
AGGAGGCACCAGAATTTCCGTTGTTTTAAAGGCAATCGTCTGCTCCAAGCTGTCGTCGTAGCGCACATACCACGATCAACACCAGACTCCGAGGCATCGGCAATAGCTCCAATCACAGCGTTGTCCACAAACTTCAATCAGAACCATCCGCGCGTCTCGCCTGTGTATGCATGTACTTGGTGGGTAGCGCTCCGCTGTGGCTCTGGTTGATCTTAGTCGTTAGGGGTTTCCATCTGATATAATACCCACTGATATATTGTGCTTTTCATCCATTTTGGCAAACTTGAGGTCTCCTATCCCGAGATAGGGGGTCCGAAATAGAGATACCGACTTCCTTGGCTTATTACGGTCGCCTGCTTATAACTGCCAGCCAATCAGATCTCATTATTTACTGTTCAGCTGGCTTCTGCTTATAACGGTTAGTAATATAACGGTTATATTACATAGTTTTCTTGCCGTTCATTTGATGAGTTGCGCGCGTGCGAGTGACCCGTAAGGGAGATGACAAGACCAACACTTGTACACGTTTGATCCAAAATAGACAGACAGATATATACACGGGACAATGATGCACCAATACATATCGTACTTTAAGAGTAAAACTACGGTAATCGTGTACATAGGTTTTATCAGTGGTACGTTGTTCCATGTACATGGGCGACCAAGGAAGTCGGTAAGCTCCGAGATAGCGAACGACCAAGTCCGAAATATAGCAACGGGGTAGGTTTGTTCTGCTACTGCATCCCTGCTATAGAGAAAAGCTTCCGTTTTGCCGCTTTTGAACGGTATAAATGAGTGGCATACCTGCTTCAGCTGGCCACCAACACGCCAGAACCATTCACACAATTTTCGCTGCACCATGACCTACCCGGACGACTTTAGATGGCGGACTGTGGCCCTTATGCACGTATACGACGTCTCAAGTGTGTACGTGTCCGAGCTGTTCGGTCCAAAGCAGCGCACGTTTCACCGCTGGCATGCGCTGTTTCTCAAGAAGGGCATCGTCAATGAGCACCAGCTACGACAATCAAGCGCACGCTGGCCACCTGACGTTTTAGCTGCAGTAGAAGGCTACGTGCAATCCCACCCGGCATTCTACATTGAGGAGTTGCGAGACTATGTTATCAAAAATTATCCTGCGATAACGACAATTTCGACGGCTACAATATGCAGAGTCCTCAATTTCGACCTCAACCTGAGCCGAAAAGTGCTTTCAAAAGCTTCTAGAGAGGCTGTGCCGGCTGAAATTGGAATTTATCGAGAAAAGTTACTGCCAATTTTTTCCTTTGCTGAGCAGCTCGTTTTTCTAGACGAGACTGCAAAAGACGGTCGTCATGCTCAGAGGCGTTATGGTTGGTTGAAGCTAAATACCCGGGTGGTAGTGAGGCTAGCATTTCGGTGTGGAAAACGGCTCTCCATTCTGGCGGCGCTAGACGTGCATGGATTTTTTGCGTGGGAATGGACTGAAGGAACATTCACGAGAGAGGTATTTCACGCTGCATTTGTGAAGAAAATTATCCCACGGCTAAACCCGTGGCCTCTACCTCCCCATTGTTATAATGGATAATGCCAAGATACATGCATATCCAGAGTTACAAGATGCCATCCACCAGTGTGGAGCTCGACTGATTTTCTTGCCGCCTTACTGCCCACAGCTTAATCCGATAGAGCCGTGCTTCGGATTACTAAAACGATGGCTGCAGAAGCGTGCTAACTTAGTCTTTCCGTTGTATCCGGCTGCCGTACTCGATGTCGCAACGCAATCTTGTACGCGCCGCGATGATAATGGTTGCTTCGGCACTTCAGCAACGAACGGTGTTGACGATTTCAACAAGGCCAAACGCAAAGTGAATGAGCCCATCGAGGTTAATGTGTGATCGACTGAAACACAGCAACAACCAAATCAAATAGATTAAATAAGGGTGAGGAATAGACAACGTAAGTACTGATCGGGCCTTACCGTATTAAACCAGAAGACCCTGCAGCTGTTAGCTTGTCCTCGATTAGACTTCGTTCATCATGGAGGTTTCCTACGGCAGAGGCTCATTGAGGTAAGATTTTAAATCGGGTTGTATAAGAGTCGAGGTATTTGAACAGCCCGAAGTACACGTACTTGGAAGATGGAGGAACGGGTGGATGCACACGTTACTCTTCTTTCCACGAACTGCTTTAGTTCGTCCGCCTCAGTTCAAGCGCAGTGCACAGCCGTGAACTTCTCGTCGATGTTCAGGTCCTTCAGCAGCAGAACCATCGGTGTGTCTCTGTCGTGTGCAGCTTTTCCGTCGTTCACCTCCTTCGCCTGCTCCTCCATATGAATGTGGAAGTCCAGCCCATGGCGCACGTATTCCTCATGTAGCTTTACAATATCAGGGATCTCTGTAGCACGCATCGAGTGCGCCACCACGCCCAGCGACGGCGTAGGAGCATTCTCGAACAGCTTCTGCAGCGCATCCACCTAATGTCAGTGTAGCTCGTGCGTGTCCGCCTTGAAGTGCTTCTGGGACTCCACCATGGCCGAGCGCTGGAAGCAGCAATGCTTGTAGTAGGCGTTCAGCAGCACGATGCGGACGCCCACGTCCTTGGATGCGCGCAGCACCGTCTCGTCGTACACGAACGGAAGTCCGTTCTAGCCCTCACCTGGCCGGCCGTGGTGGAAGTAGCGGAACTAGCCCACGCTCGTGATGCCGGCGATCTTCAGCTCGCTCATGCACCCACGAGTTTGTACATCTCCTTGCACCACGTCCAGAAGCTGCTCTGCGCCGAGTTCTTGGGGGTACGTCTCGCCGAGGCTGCACGGTCAGTGATGGGACGCGTGCGTGTGCGTGTTCACCATGCCGGGCAGCAGCGAGCGGCCCGAGAGATCGTGGACGGATGTGACGGCGTCAGCGACGTCGGCGGCGCGTTGCACGGATTGAATGAGGCCGTCGGCGCCTACGACCACTTGCACGTCGCGCTCGAACCTGTCGCTGGTCCACGTGAGTTTCGGGTGCCTGGTCTTCCATGGCGGGAGATGAAGGGCGCCGCCTGCTCCAAGATAGAGTAACCTATCCCTATTGAAGACCCGACTTGTAAAACGGACCCCTCCGAGGTGCGGAGCTAAAACAGGCGGCAAAAAGGTTGAAAAGCACAATAATACTCACTGATATACTACTCACTCACCAATCTCCTCACTCAATCAAGCCACTCACTCACTCATCAACCCACTCACATACCGGTGCATGTACCGACATTTCCCTGTAATAAGGGCTCACTTTGTCGTAAGGGCAAAGCAGTTTCTACCAATCACACGACTCAATATGTAGCAGCGTTGTTTATTTTGTCATAAGGGCACAAGGTACAGTCGTCCCTCCCACACATGAGTATCACGGGAGAACACCAGAACTCGATCATTATTGCCAAAATATCAATTTCACAAGGGAGCGACGAGCGGCCACCCGCTACAGCCCACCACCATTCCCCGCACGTGTTCCTCTCATAAGCACGACAACATGCCCTCCAAAACGCCCACGCTTCGTACAGACAACCTCACCCAAAAGGAGAAGCGGTTGCTGGTCGAAAAGTATATCCGCGAGCCGAAGCTAAGGCGCATTACGGACGGCTGCACCTTGCTCACGCTGTAGAGCTGTCTGGGCAAGCTCAGTGTGACTGGTACAAGGTAGATGTTCTGCAAGCGATGCGATGGGCACAGCAAGCCTGGGGGCAAGTCCCTCGCTCAGCGGTAGTGAACTGCTGGAGACACTGCAAATTGGCTTCGGAGACCTCTCACATTGCCCGCCCGTACCCAAGGGCTGTCCAGATTGCAGAGGAGGAATCGGTCGAGCAGATTCGAGGCTGCATGCGCTTGCTAAAGCTCTCGTCGGAGATTTCAATTGGCAGCTTGCTCTGCCCGGTTGATGAGAATGCAGTTCACTATGACTACTGCGACGACACTGTTGTCGAGTTCTGCTGCGCCTCGACCACATGCCTAGATTCCGACTACTGCAGCGAACAAGATGAAGCGCCTCCGGTAGCAGCACCAACCGACCGGGAGTTTACTGAAGCTGCCAATTTGATTCTGCGGTACTTCGCAGCGAATGAGAGCGACAATGATGACGTTGTTCCCACTCATCGCTTCCTGTCTCGTAGGCTTCGGGAGCTACGAGTGAAGTCGATAGCATCCAGGAAACAGCAAGCTATCACTGTAGCGGGGCTACACAGTCGGTTCACCTCTCTCTACCTTAGTGCAGTATGCACTAATGGCTACATTCAGGTTGACCACTCCACAGAGTGATCCACATTCATATCCAAAGAGATATTACTGGTATAAAGAAGTATATTTCTACCAATAAGAGTCGTTCATTAGATAGGGACTCTGCCATCCATCCGATGGCAGATCCCCTCATTATAGATATTAGTTTTAGGAGGAAACCCAGTTAACAATCAATTCAGTTCTCACTTTATACCAAAGCTATCGATTAGTCCCTTTAATTAGGTTTTGTGGACACAAGTATACTTAATCTAAGTTAAACACTCCGACGCTTCCTCATACACGTGCGCACACGTGTAAGCTAAAGTAGTGGGTCTAAGCAGACCTATTACCATCACGCACCACTTTAAATATGTCTAATATAGCCAATATCTGCTTGCAGAATGCAATCACTTATCAGTACTGAGACGGATTATCACGTGCTCTACTTTATTATCGAAAACTTCTATTACAAACGGGGGATGACAAAATTGAAAAATCTGATCACTCATCATTTCATATCAATTGAGAAGGGTTCAATTTTGGGAGGGACGACTGTACAGTATTATTCGTTATACTGAGATAGGAAGCAGTTTAATAGCACAGCCCAAACAATAGCGCTATAGGTACGGTTTTGTTGGAGGGGTAGGTCAGTGCATCCACTGCGGCGATTTTATTGCTGTATGCAAATTTAAAAAAAAGATAATTTTACATGCTTTAGTGTACATGTATGCGAGCGCTACACTGTGTAGCATATTTACTGACTACCAAGATAGTCGAGTTCTTAGCTATTAATATGTCTTAGCAACGCGAATACCGAACAGCAATCCTTCACGGAATATGACTCCGTGCATGACTTCGCTTGTGTTCTTGTATCTATTTTACTATCATAATGCTCATGGTAGAACTTTAGGATACGTTTGATTTAGCTGTGCTTTTTCACTGAGTTTAAAGCAATCGTATAATCATAGCGTACTTAACGGTGCACGGACTCTTGCGCACGGTCTACGTGCGTGAGCAAATTACGCATAGCTCAGTATATGCTGCAGTAGCTGCACTCATCGTGTCCAGCTATTTCTTCAGTGCACCAACTGCATGTCTCGGTGCACCTGTAAAATCTGAGACTTATACCCAGGTCGCCTCTGCACGATTTATGGATACCCGCACTACATGTTAACCAAGCTCGACGCGCCTTTAGTGCTTGCGCGATATACGATCTGAGCAAGCTTACAGGACACTCGTAGCCCCTATAACCCATCGACCACTTGTAAGCAAACAGCTATGCAATTCTGCAGCATATGTCTTATGTATTGCACAGTTCACAGCTTGCGCGGGATAATTTTGCAACCTATGTATGGTTATAGTCCTTCATGGCCGCGCTGGGTGTGTATTAGTGCTATAGCAAGACCGCATATGCCCTCCCAATCACAATGTGTGGTCCTACAATGTTTGGTCTTAAGGGGTGATTACCGCCAGATTTTGCCTGCTCTGAAAGGCGCTACACGGGTTGCAGCCTGCTTTAAGAGTTCGCCCCTGTGGGGACATTTGTGTCAAGTATGTCTGACAGAGAATCTGCCCGTTCGGGCGGCTCCATATCCTGTCAGCGCGACCGAGTTGGCAGAGTTTTCTGATTTCTTACTTCAGGTAGGTGAGGGGGGTACCCTGTGAACACAGAGATTGGTGAGAACGACATATGCCTTCCCCGCGATATGTCTATCATTCCCGAACCCCGGGACGCGGCTATCGCGGCGAACTACGAGGCTGAAGAGGACAGTGACACAAAACCACCGTATTCGCGCATCCGATTGAACAAAAGGCAAACATTTCTGGAGCATGAAACAAACCGATTGGCTGATAACCGCGCGGCCGGCCCAGCGGTGATTACGTAAATTACAAAAGCATAACGAAATCTAGTGTCGAGACTGCAAATCAGACGCAGTAGCAACCGCTTTTCGTAATACACTTTTAGCACGGATATCGGTGACCGTCTAAGGTGGGAGCTGGTGGTTGATACCTCCAAGGCTCCAGCTGCGACCGCGTAAGATATAAGGACTCAGCGCACTATTTTTAACTACATGCAACAGATTTACTGTGTGTTGCTCTAGCGATCGTTGGTGCTACGCTATTTGTCAATTATGTGCGTAACACCAGACAAGCTGCCCTGTACTATACACTATACACGATTGTGCACTATACACTATAGGCGCTATACATGGCTGTCCTCTATACACTATGGGCTGTATTAAACATTGTTGTTCGCAATATACTATACACTGTGAGCGCTACACTGTAGGATCTATACACGGCTGTCCACTATATACTATACGTGGCTGTGATCTATATACTGTAGGCGCTATACACTATACGTTAAACACTGACATGATCATTAGTCCTTCATGCTGCTTACGCAATGAAACTTAGCAGCGACAAGCCGGGTGATCTCTACAGTATACAACGACGCAACCGCAAATTGCACGAACACAATTCGACATCGACAGTGCTACAATACACCAAACTTTCACTATACACTGTCGCGCACGATACAGTATACACGAAGTACCGCTCGCGTAGGACATGTTGACGAAACCTACATGTCAGCGACGAGTATACGTTGTGTGAGCGCAGGCAACTGCTGCACCCACGGTCCCTTTATATACACTGAAGTACCACCCGTAGCTTAGCGCTGACAATGGTAGCAAGTGGCGTGTTCGTTGCGTGCGCGCTGTACTTCACAATGAAAACTACTACAGCTGTAGTGACAGTTCGTTGCGCGCGCGTGTAGAGCACGATTAATATTGAGCGCGCAGGCGACGGCGTGTAGACAAAGTTATCGCGATCTTCGAATTTATACAGACAGAGGCGAACTCTTAAAGCAGGCTGCAATAGTCTCCACCCGTGTAGCGCCTTTCAGAGCAGGCAAAATCTGGCGGTAATCACCCCTTAAGACCCCCCTCCTCCTCCGAACGGTTCCAGGTTGTTCTTCGTGATATCCCGGAACGACCTATCCACTACTTCAAATCAACCTCGATTCATCATTGGAACCTCGTCCCAGATAATCAAACAGTATGTCCCCCTGTCGATCGCGTCGCCGCGATTCCACTGGAAGTCACTACGACAGCAACCTTTCCTTGCATTCGAACGTACATAAGTATCTGATCCAGAAAGAAAGGGCATCTCGTTGACAACTAAGGCTGTGGTGATCGGAGAGAAGCGGTGGATGGCCCGAGGGGGAGCGTGTGATGCGCTGAGTCGATGGATGCGCGTGGTTTGTGTGTGCGCGCAGCGTTGTGTTGTGCGTGCGTGTAAATGTGTCTGTGCAAGCGCCGTTGGTTTAGTGGTAAAATATCTCGTTGCCAACGAGATGCCCCGGGTTCGATTCCCGGACGGCGCATTCTCTTATGCTGCCTCGCCTCTGCTTTTGCCAACGTGCTGAATCACGTGTTTCGCGGTGTCTGATGGCGGCAGTGCGTAGTCGTTCCGCCAGGCTGTCCGCGGGAGCAGTCTGTCGGCAACCGTGGAGCTTGTGTCGGGTCCGAGAGGCTGCCTTTCGAGGCCGATCTTCGAGGCTGGTATAGACTCATGTGCGCGTTTTGGACGATATGTGGGTTGTGGTGATCGGAGAGAAGCGGTGGATGGCCCGAGGGGGAGCTTGGGATGCGGTTTTTTGAGTTGATATATCTCGACAACAATATATAATTAGTAGTATTTGACCACAAAATCGGAATCTACGGGCCCGTGGGAGGATTGGGCCGGTATTATGAAATCCATGCGAGGATGCCCTATTTATGTCTATATCAACCGATTTAGAGCGCTATTAAGTAACATAACCCCCGACTTGCTATATTTAAACGTGGGACAACGAACTTTTTAGATGTTAATTCTCAAATTTGAAGTCTGTTTTATTAGCGTCCTCCCCAGCCGATTTATAAGTAACTCCTTCTGAATGGCCATGTTTGATTGCGCATTCTGAGCGTCCACAACACATATAAATGCAGAGAGTTGAAGTAAGGATTGGTTTTTTGACAGGCTAGCAGAACTGTTGTCCCTGTTGAAGATCAAGGTTGACGAGGAGCATGATAGCTTTGTGATCGGTGCCGCCTTCAAAGTAAATGTAGAAGTGAGTTCAATTATCGTTTGTTAGATTGAAGTACCAAATGCATGCCATTGGGTTCGATCGTTCGTTGTGCAACCGCTCCGATCGAGGTTACAAAACGACTCGTTCCAATGGTCTTGTGTGCAGCAGTTGCTGAGCAGAATTCCAACGACGTGCTGCACCTGTGACACCCACTACAACACGCCCCCCCCTCCCNCCCCCCCCAACAACGAGAGCTACCTCGCTTTGCCGCAGCCTGCGTTGGGCCAACACCAGGAATGCCGGCGGATGTGCTACTAGATGTTGAGCGCCTTTTGGAGCGCCTGAACAGGTTGTTGTTCGCTGTGTTCGCGGACAAACGCTCGGACGACCGCCGGTACATCTTGCAGTAGACTGTCAGCAGGCTCTCATGAGTTTTCCGCCTCGCTTAGGCCACACCAGCGCACTTTGATTTCATGTCGTTTTATTGTAGTGAGCTTTCAACAATTTGCCTACCACACGCCCTTCGCTGTTATGTGTAACGTGCAACTGCAAGTCATCACTGACATTCAGCGAGGCATCTGCGTAGAATTTGAGTCGGCTAGCGTGTGCTTTACGACGTTGACCAGTAATCAGGTTTTCAATCTCGAAGATACAATTTGAGACTGTAGCCGTCACTTGAGCAGGTTCGCACCACTTTGATATCAGCGATTTTGTGTTGTATGCTGATGTTTGGCAACACACGAAATGCAAGCTGCAAGTCAAGTGTGTCATTGCTGCTCCTTCCTTCTTGTTACGAGTCTGTCGCCCAATGGCTCGAACAGCTCTGGTCACATCGGCCATACGTCGATGCATACCAGCTAGTGCTTGTTGGACCTTTTGCACATGGTGGCGCTGGGCCGCTGGAACACTGCCGAGCGTAGTACTCTCGATTGGCCCTGATACAGAAATGGTGTCGCTAGGACTCATTGCAGCGAGCCCTGTCATCGCTGTGATGGGGCCCACCCCTCCCAACGAAGGAGACGGACTGTTGTTGAGCACCATTTGCACAATTTTCATCACTCTTGGCCATTTCCTTGATTGCAGTCTCCACTCCGAGAGTAGCGCCCGACAGCGACGCTGTATTTCTCACATCACCGCTTAGGTTGGCCGGAATGCACAATACATAGAGTCTAAGTAGCCGTGCCATTTGCCCAAGGGCATCGAGCAGTAGTAAAGTGATGGTGGGACCTCAATGCATGCTGGAGTGCCTCTATGGTTGAGCTGCGATCCGATCGATCGTTGTTGCGACGCCACGGTGATCCGCAACTCCAAAGTGGCCCACGATACAGATTCGCACTTGTAGTTCCACTGCTTCATCGGGTACCCAGATTATACCCTGTGCATCTCGCCACAATTCCTACTCACCTTGAACCAGATCATTTGGTGTCCTTGCTGCCTTCTGAGCTGCAGCAATATCAAATTGCGTAGGCCAGATGAATGATTCACCCAGTTGAGGTGAGAGTGGCTATCCACTTGCCGAATTGCACACACCGTCTAAAACGACGAGCCTCACCTGGAAAGTTGGTCGACCCAAAAGTTTTACTCGCCCGAGATGTTGTGAATGTCGTACTTGAACGCCATGAGGAGCATCGATCATCGATGCAGTTTATCCGCTGCGTATCTTGGCACGGACTTCGAAACGCTGTGAGGGTCGAAAATGTACCGCAAGTTCCTATGATCTGTATACAAAGCAAACCCATGCAGTATATAGCCCGCACGACGACATGCCTCAATGATAGCGTATGCTTCTTTTTCCACAATGGTCCAGCGCTTTGCTGACCCTGAGAAAGTTCCAAGAGCTCATGATCCTGATCACTGAGCAGTCCATTTGAAGTCTCGGGAGAAATTTGAGTGATTGCAGCACCCCAGTGCTCATCGCTTGCATCAGTGTACACTGTCAGACACTTCTTTGGGATCGGAGGGGCTAGTTGGATCGCGTTCAGCAATGCCCGCTTGCACTGCTTAAGCCATGTTGCTTCCGAGCCTCCCCATCCCGCATCACAAAGCAAAACCTTTCTGACTTGGTTTTTCTTACGACCATCAGCTCGTTAGTACACTTTCTCCATGAGTTTCAAAAGAGAATCAACTGATTTGTTGAAAGCCGGGATCGATGTGCGCATCCAATTTAACGCGCAGACGAATTGCTGGAGATCCCGACCAGTGCCAGGCAGTGGAAGGTTCCTAAGTGCCGATAATCGGGGCGAGCCCCATCACCCGACACAATACGCCCACACCAAAATGCGTCTCGCAGATAGAATGAGCGTCTTTTAGGATTCAGTTTCAGTCCCTTCTGCGCACAAATGGTCAACACTTTCTTGAACAAGACCAACAGCCCTTCATCATTGTCATCATACCCCAGAAGATCATCAATCCAGATGAGAAGGCCCTGGTTGAACACATCCACGACCATTTCTTGCACGGTAGACTGCCACACTATTCGTGCCCCCATAAGTACTCTAGTTGGCGTTACCACCCCCTCCTCCGTTAGGATTGTCTCTTGGCAGAACATTGCCATTGCAAACTGACAGAAGTCTATAAAATCGACTACGTGGGTTGCGATAGAAGAGACCCACCGCAATCAGCGCGTCGATGTGTATTTTGAGAAATTCGCGGTGCGCCTGTGAATAGCGTCGGGCACGGCACGGCACCGACCCAGGCTTGAGTATAACCTCCATAGGTGGCATGCCCACGGGTGGGTCACGTCCAATAACGAGACGAAACACATCAATGAGCTGCATCAAGAAAGTCTGAAGACCCTACCCAAATTCGGGTGAGGCCCCAAATCGGCGTGCTTCATCGATTTTTTCCAGTAGAATGTCACGAATCAATTCACGTTCAGCATGTGGATCCGTGAAGGTTGGAAAATAAGTTTGATCGTCCTCTTCGTACAGCGCGCGTTCTTCTTCTGCAGGTTCATTTGCTCCATTTGCCCAGAGTGATCTAAAGCACTTGCAATACCGCTAGTAGTCTCCTCGTCAACATCGCTCATATCCCACACCTACTGTACTTGCTGAGCTGCAGCCAGTAATTTGTCCGAGCTGTACTCCGATCGTATGATAATCATCCGGGATAGCAGCAAACTCTCCAACTCGAGGAAGAAGCCGGTGTTCAGTCACCCTACAGACCACATTGTTTAGAACCAGAGGTCCTTCAGGTACGGAAAAACGAAGATCCAGCTTCACTTTGCTTGTCACTGAGATTGGTTTGTCCCCAATACCAGTAACTCCTGCCGTTCCCGGAAGAGTTTGCTGGGTAATCCATGTTCCAGTCGCCGACAACTATTTCAGCAACGTCGTTGTCACGACAGATACCCCCGCTGCACAATCGGGTGTGACCAACGTCTCGACACAATCCATCACAATACACGGGATCGCTGGCGATGCCGTAGCCTCTGCTCGCGGAGATGTCACTGTCGCCAACACTGGCTTAATCACTCGCTTGCCTGTGCTTTTATCATAAAGCTCATATGCTTCGGCTGGACCAGAAATGTTCGGGGATTATGCGCCAGACCGCCACATTTGAAACACTTCCTGTCGCTTTTCACATTCTTTGCAGTGGTTACCTGCTTTCCGGCCCGATGCTCGAAGTGTTTGTCCGACTGGCGACCGCTGGTTGATCGAGGTTTGCCTCCATTTCCTTGCCACACCTGCTTTTTCTACAAGCTATCCAACGATCCTTGTTCTTTGTCTGCTTTCGCAACATTTTACCCTTTTTAAAAACTTGAGATGTGCGCTTCAAAGCGCATGAAGCTTTCCAGCTCAGTACGGACCTATTTCAGAAACAACGGAATGCTAGACTTAGTCGCGTTATGAATCTGGCGCCCAAGCTGGTCTTTAATTGCGGACGTGAAGGTTGGCGATCGTAGCGCATTTGCCAAGTGGTCTATCACCTTCTTTGATTCAACCTGCAATAAATATTCCATGTTCAACTTGTCTACGATCTCGTAAAACCCGCCATGAGTCGACAGTCGAGACTCGCGTCCTTGAGTTTCGTGTCCATGCACAAGTTCTTCACTTCTTTGTCCAATGTCTTGTAGGCCGTGTTGTCCGGAATACGTGTCGACAAGAAATAATCTCGCCACTCTGTCTCTGTCACATCCTTTTTTTTCTTTGAACTGCTCAAACCGACAAATTCGTACCATATTACCTTGATCAATGCAAGCACTCAAGGGCATCACAAAACGTTTTGCTTGGGTCCCCTGATTTAACGCCTTGATGCGTATCGAGTAGATAGCATAACTGTCCATGAAGTCACGCTTCTCTTCTTTAGACTACCCCAATCAATCGGAGGAGCGGGCAAGTTCGTTCCCGCAGCCACAGTAACAGCCGGGGCATTCGGTGGTCGTTGGTCCGACGCGGATGCGGCACCCTGAGTGAAGCCCNNNNCCCTAACGGGCTTGTACATGAGGTTGCATAGCCTCTGACAAATTCTCGAGGCGCCGGCCTTGCAACCCGACTGCTTCTTCAGCAGCCGCAGCAACCGGTATTGTTCCTTCAAATACTGCCGGTGATCATGCATTTGTCGCTTCATCTCCTGTTGCTGCTCTAACAACGCCGACTGTCGATCGTGTTGACGTTGAAGATATTCCGACGTCTGTGCCGCAAGTCGGTCTTGCTGGCGCTGAACCTGGCCCAGCTGCTCGGCGGTCAACTGTTGCACCTCTGCTGAGTGTTGTGCCAGAGCCTTGACTTGACGACTCGTTTCGCCACTCTGTATCACTGCCGTCCGCGGGGTGGTTTCTTCCAGTCAAAGATCATGATCCATCATCGGGGGTAGCGGCGGATACACAGCTATAGGCACCCAATTCGCTGTGTGTGGCACCATCGCCTCGTTGACGTCTTCCACGCTGAGCGCGACCGTAGCTAAATAATTCGTTGATCGGTGTCGCCTTTAAAGTAAATGTAGAAGTGAGTTCAATTATCGCTTGTTAGATTGAATTACCAAATGCATGCCATTGTGGTCGTTCGTTCGTTGTGCAACCGCTCCGATCGAGGTTACAAACGACTCGCTCCAAGGGTCTTGTGTTGCTGAGCAGAATTCCAACGACGTGCTGTACATGTAGCATCCGCTAAAACACTTTGAGAAGGTCTACTCAATAGCTGAGGCGAAGGTGATCTTGGATCTGAATAGCTACTCTACGAAGACGACTCGGCCCGACGTGGAGATCTACATGAAGTCAAGGCAGCATGCAAAGCAGGCACAGCTGATGGCAATACTCTTAACACAATGTAGCGTTACTGCTCTCCAGCGAGAATCTGCCGAGTGCATAGCGATGTAGGGAATTTTGAACGATGACGTGGCCGGCCGGGACTCACATCTCTACCACACTGATCAAACGTCCTTGTTAATTCATGATTACCCCTGAATTAGGCGATGAATTACCTCAGATTTATATGTCGCCCTTGTCCTTTAAGGTCCAATTAAAACGACATTTCGGGTGGACAAAGCAGTCGCCGATCACAGTAGTGCTCAATTTGCATGTAATAGGATGAGAAACAACTTACACAGCATCGTTAAGACGATGGAGCTGTGCCGGCCCTTTCATGAAAAAGCAAACCGAGTTCATGCAGGTCACTTCACCTCAATCAGTTTCTCGCACCAACTCTGGAAACGCGGCAAAAAAAATCGTCCCAGATATCGATATCGGCCCTCTCACAAGTTGTCTTGTGAGTTACAACACATTTTGCGCTTCCTGCGAGCTCGGATACCTCAGCAGGCATCCCACCCTATTCATGGATAATATTTCGCTGCTGTAGCATCCGAGCCTGCTGTTAGCGCGCGTGCGGTAACCCCACATGAAACCAACCCAGGCAACGTATTTTACACTCTTGGCGATAGCCACTTCACCCTACTACCCAGAGGCAATAATCCTCTTCTGCAGGATCCGAGTGTAACGCCACTCCGCATGGAGGCGGTGTGCACCCCGCGATCACAACATGGCACGCCAGCTGCAGTCGTACATATGCCCTGCAACCGAAGCATTGGCGATTCCCTCATCAATGGTAGGCGGACGCTGGTGCCACAGATCTAAAAAAAAAAACAGTCGTAAAACTCACATCGTCACTTGCGAAAATTAATCAACCATGTGCTAGTAATTCTTAGATAACGTAGGTTGTCAGATTCCAGCCTCCACGGACCATGCTGACTTTTCCCTAAGAGCGTCTTCGCCAGGCAGCTAGAGATAGAGATGACCCAGCGAGTTGACGTATCTCTATCTCAAGCTTGTTCGCCACGCTGCGCATCGCAGATGGATTTTATCCAATCGCGTGCTGCTAGCTAAGACAAATTTCCCACCATCCAGTCAGTCATTTAGACATCAGCGATGGCGAGTCAACCAGGTTCTCCTGTACTACGCTCTGCTGTGGTGGCGCTATCTCCGGCGAGTGGCCTAGCCCAAGATGAGGCAAATGCAGAAAGGAACAAACCTCGGCCACTTCAACCGAGGAAGACCTCGCGCTGACTGCTGCCAGCCCGGATGTCCCTGCCACGTATGTTGCTCTCGCGCAAAGTGCGCCACTGATACTGAGCTCCGTACAGCTCCACGTCCGGCAAGCAACGACCGCAACCCCAGCTCGCACGTCAGCTCACCCGCTACCCCGGCTGCTCAAGGACGAAAGAGCCGCGGTAAGCGGGGCAATCAAGCTGACGCCACCAAACAAACCTTTGAGTCGAGTCCGGAGGGCGCTGATGCACTGTTGCGTGCACGCTTTGTTACGTTTCGGCATCGCTTTCAGTGAACCAGAAGCGCCATGCAGCTGGCTGCTGCCTGGAACTTGGTCGCTGCCGAGACATTTCTGACAGGGGCTCTCGAGGTGGATCCAGGCCAGTGCAAGTCAAAGGTATAGTGCCAAACAAATTTTATTTACTACCGCTTTGTCTTATTTGTCGTACTTGTCTTTTGTTTTTATGATGTTACAGCTAAAGCACATGCACAAGCAGTATATTGCTTTTCGTGTCGCTCAAGAAGACACTGGCAATGCCGCCGAGAGACCTCTGAAGGAACCTCCATGCTATAGCGCAATGTGTGACGTGTGGTCAAACCACGCTGGAATGGATGCGGACCCATTCTTTTCAAGTGATGTTCCAGGTATCGAGGGTAGGGTGCGGCAGGACCAGACGCATGACCTAGAGGACAACACCGAGCAACAAGAGCTGCATGAGCATGGGCCTTGTGCATCCGGCGACATCGGACAAAGCGTCGGCCGATGGAGGCAACACACAGACAAGCGCAATAGAGACAAGACTGAAACGGCTGATGGAATCAAGGCAATTGGCGCGGGGTTGAACAATATCTCGGAAGCGTTTAAGGTATCAAGAGCGCAAAATGCTGACGGCCAAAGCCTTGAGATAGTTAGTGAACTCACTTCGTGCGATAACTCAAACGCTGAAAGTGCAAACACAGGCACTCAACAATCTTTTGCAACACTTGGTAAGCAACAGCACCAACGTAAACAACTGACTGCTTTTCATTTCTACTACTACTACTAACAAATAAAACCGGCAATTCCGTTTCTCTTCAAAACGCCAATTTTGCGCTGGTTCGCAGCCCAAAATTCGTCAAAGCATTCATCATCACCATCCTGTTCACCCCTGTCACAATGTGGAATATTAGTGTAGTAGATCATGCGGTTGTGCAGTGCTATGGTAGTGTAACATTTTGCACCGAGGAAGGTCTTGACAGGCGTGTCCGGCAGCGGTCCTTGGAGTTGGCAAGCGACGGTGTTGTTGGAGGGGCTGTTGCTGTTGAAAGCAAGTTGAGAAGTGATTAAGATTGAACTGTCTGCTTTTACGGATGCCCTGGGGCCAACTAGTGTCCTATCCTAAAGCCTATCATTCTCTAATCACAGTTGCTATTTGTTCTACCAATGATCTTGTCAAAAATATCGCGTAGTTGTAGTTTCATCAAAACTCCAGATCCCATACTGGATATTAACAGATCTTGATGATTTAGACCAATTACATCAATGATTGTGGGACGTTTCAGACCCTTGATCTTATCCTTGGATATTTTGAGCCATACAAATATTGGTAGGCATGCAAACGAAAATTTACTGCTTAACCAGATTGGTTGCAGTTTGCGGCAAATGCATGCCGATGACGGCGACTGCGTCACAGGAAGCGACAGCAAAGTCTGCTGCACGGTGAGGCGTTTCATGACTCATAGCTCCTTGAAGCATTCTGAATCGTCCCTTCCAATTCCCAAACGCGCTTTCGACCGCCATGCGAGTGCTAGAGTGAAGGAAATTAAACCTTCTCTGTTGAGGAGACAAACCCCCGCCTTCCCTTCGTTCACTATACGGCACTGAGCCCGGGGAGCAACGCATATCCAGCATCACCGATGAAGTGAGTTCCAGGCGCAATAATCTGGTGGGTAGTACGGCTAACGACGCTATATTGGCAGCACCACACCAGGATACCCATGCCGCGCTGCAACCCCCGCCTCAATTAGATCCCAATCCCGACGCTCACGTGGAAACGAAACAATCCGTTCAGCCACAGCCTTCAGAACACGCGTCACCTCGGTTGTAATTTCCATCACGTAGCTCCGCGACATCCCCATAGCGGCACCAGCTTCTCGATACCCACCAGCAGACGCGAAATAATATAGCGCGGCTGCCACTTTCTTTTTAAAGGAGTGGTGCTTGACTTTCGCCACGGCAAACCTAATACCACGTTCTTGTAGAAAAGTAGCCAAGCGTAGGAAAGTTACCTTTGTGCAGCGAAGGTTGTCCTCGAACCAGCTTGCGTAGGCAGGCGACTGCAGCATTGACCCGAAGCGTAAGACACTCACAGTGTAAACCTGCTTCTTCTCGCCACGTGGTGCGTCTTCCGATCGGTTTGCGAGGTAAACGGCAGCCTGTGCGACAGCAGAGCACACAGCGACCAGTACGACCTCCTCTCCTTCCATTTTGTGAGTGAATGGTCTCCGATCTCTAGCTTTCCCTAAACTTCTCCACCTCTTTGACGTAGAGACGAAAACAACCAGAATCTCCAGCTGAGGCGTTGTAGAGCACGTTATTTTAACCAATCAAGGTTTAGAAAAATCGGCTGTTGGATCATCTCTATCTCTATTGTACTCGTCATTAGTCATTGGACCAAACAATTCTAACACGTCAGATATAGTTGCGTAGCTTAGCGAGTTCGCGTCCGATACGGTCGCGAAGACCCGGAATAGCTTCGTATTGATCTACAGTTTCTATTTCCAAAGGTGCTTGCTGCTGCAATGGCGGAAGATGGCAGCCCCCGCGAAGAGTTGTCACCGGGCCAGAAGAAGTACGTGGCGAGGTGCTTCGCGTTCATGATCGCCCAGAAGGAAGCAGAGCACTTCAGGGGACAAAGGACAAGGGATCTGGTAGCTGAGTGTCTTGGGTTTGCTCATGGCACGGTGACAACCGTGATGGAGGAGTTTAATGACGACAACAGCACCAAGTTCGAGGTGAGTTCATCATGAGGCTGTATTATCTGTTACCTATTGCTAACCTGTGAGATATAATATTTGTACGCGGAGAGAGCCCTTGAAGAAGCTGAGCGGCTGTGTATGGCATCGGAAGACAAATATTTACCTCTATAAATATATATTTCTCCTTTAGCAATTGCGCAAATGGTTGCAATCGCATTCAGCGGCGATTCAACGAAATGTTGTACTTTCTCTTCAAATCGCACGTGTTTTCACCAATAAAGCACGTGCATTTCTGAAGAACAAAGACAACCCATTATCCGCATGCTTGGTCTCAAAGGTGTGTGTTTTTAATACGTTTGTAGCGCTTTAACAACTGCGAATTGGGTAATTCTGACTCGATTTTTGAAATCTACGCGTGAAACAACCCCTTATATCTAAATGTCACTATAAGTTTTATGCAATAAACACGCTAAAACGGATGGCTACATTCTGGTCCAATGACTAATGACGAGTATAATAGCTGGCTGGCGAACACGCTCAAACGTAAGAAACTATTTAAGCCACCATAGCATCACAACTCCGACCGTCAGTCCAACTCCGACCAGCATCCGACGTATCACAAAATTTTATATCGCACCAGGTTGTAGAGGTTTCGTAAAAATACATCCTCTCAAACGATTGGCTAATTGATAGGTGGCAGGCGTAACTACGCCTCGTAAAAGAGGTCGCGAAATGAGTGGCGCACATGCAATTTTGCTGCGCCATTTTGCCCTGTGAGCTCAGTGCTTGATTGACCACCCGGCGCGGTGAATTGAGGGGGGTGTACCGCGCATCGGTCACCTTAGAGGGTTGTCGCGGCCACGAAGAACTGTGGATCACCGTTAATTCCCCGTCGAGCACTCCAGACGAGTAC